>JAQFZH010002012.1:0-18301 GCA_034695485.1 Entomobrya nivalis
TTTTTTTTGTATTCTTACTCTCAGGAAGTACCCCCGGCATTTGAAACATTGGCGCGTACACATAAGACAACAAACTATGCAATGCGGCGACATGTCCTCCCGGCACATTTCCGAACATAACATGTTCAAAAAAGTTATCCTTGTCAAGTGCTACCTGCTTCAGCTTCACAAAATAGAATAAATCCACACTCGAATTCGGAACTACATCATTCAAAACAATCAAACTTTGTCCATCCGATCCCCTACTCAAGCTCATTCTTTGCCAGCCTCTTGAATTCCTCAAGTTCCTGTCCTCCGTTTCCTTCTTCGCAATCTCCTTTTCCGTTTGTTCCGTTCCACTCGCAGCTGAACTGATATTGGAGCTCACCGACATTGCTGACTTTGCAGTTCCCGTGGTACTAATTGCGCCTTTCATGCCCCTTCCCCTTGCTCCTTCATTTTCCCCCTCATCATCTATCCCCATCATCCCCAAATCATCATCCTCCCCCAAACCCCCATCAGCAAAAAGCAACTCCTTCTTCGCCTTCCCTTGCTTCAATTCCTCTTTATGAAAAAAGCAAGTAATTATCTCAATTTCCGGTTTTCTTATAAATTGGTACAGAGGAGCCAACGTGTAGGTCGTCCATCTCAGGTCATCAGAGGGCACAATGCTTACCAAATCCTTCATTTTACTCACAAGCCTATCTTCCCTTCTCCTCTTTTTCTCCCTTTCCCTTTTCCGGATGTAATCGTCAATGTCCTGCTGGGTGTATTGGGGACCTGTGTCCACAGGCTCAGTTTTCACAGTCTCCCCTCCCTTCTTCTTCTTCTTCTTTTTGCCTTTCTTTCCCTTTTTACCTTTTCTCTTAGAACCCTTTTTCCCCTTCTTCCCTTTCTTCTTTTTACCACCTCCCTCCGTGGTGGTTGTTGGAGGGCCACTGGTGGTGGGATCGGTCACTGTATTGGGATCCGTTGTACTGGCGGCGCTGGTGTCACCTGCTGTGGTGGTCACACCTTCAGAAGTAGTAGGTGCCTCACTAGCATCGCCTCCAGTAGTTGTGGTGGGGGTGGTAGCAGTGGGCGTAGTTGTTCCAGCTTCCGTTGTATTCGCAGGCTCTTTGGAAGATTCCTCCTTCACAATTTTCTCTTTACTCTTCGCCATAATGATAATTGATAACTAGGCTTGGGGTGTATTTTTGTAGCACTAAACACGAGACCAGTTTCAAGTTTTCGAAAAAAATATTGAAATCAGTAGTAAAACTGTCGAATTGACAATGAAAAATTGCATGCAAGTTTAAAGCAGTCTTTTTCAAGTTTAGCATGGAGTAACCTTACTTATTTTAGGAAATATAATAAAATATTGGGTTTTGGTTGAAAAAAGAACCATGGAAAATAGTTCATAAATTTGGCACATGGTGTCCTTGGGATCTTTGTCGTCAGTGACGTAGGTCAAGGTCCCATTTGACGAGCCTCCTGATCCACCGCCGCCATCTTTTCGTAACTTGCAATCATTGTTTAAACCGACCAAATTATGACTAATCATGATATTTGAATGTAGAGACTTGAATTGATGAAGTAGCCCAATAATTTATTTTGGAGGAATGTGTAAATCCTCAGCTTAGCTAGCATTTTTCAGTGTCCCCTACAGCCTACTGCCTATATCTCTCTCACGAAAATATTAATCAATTAAAATTGATGTTTCCGCCAAAATAATTATTGCAAAACTACCTGTCTGGTCATACGTATGTAGTTAGTACCTACCTACTTCCTAAAAGTACGTCTTATGTACTTACTTGTTATAAATAGAAAATAAGAATTTGAATGTAATTGCAGTTTTATGGACATATCATGAGTCTCAAATCATTGTTCATTTTGTATACAAAGCCATGAATTATAATGAAGCATTAATTTCGTACTTACCAATGATAAGTACAATTCGAAACTATAGATTATTAAATTATCTAGTAGAGTTGCGCACAATGGATTTTAACTTTCAGTTGATTTTTAAGATCACATTGAAAATCATCTTTTTACATTAACTTCTGCCAGTTTGTGGTTTAAATTGAAGGTTAGCTGCTTGAACGACAAAAAGAATATTGTTTACTCAGCCAGCATACTTCATGTACGGAAGATCCGAAGTGATATCAAAACGGAGGAGTGAAGAGTATCAAACTATAAAATTAATTACTAAAAAAACTGAGATACACAGGTTGGACTCGACATTTTTGCCTGCTGAGCTTCTAGATTCCAATCCATTAAAAATTAATTAGTTTGTTATGTCCTCATGATTCCAGTTTAACTTCCTTATTAAAAAATCCTATTAAATTTAATTTTTTCGAAGGTTTTCTATACGATCGATTTTAAAATTGTCTATTTTTGGACAGTAACCTCAATATGTTGTAAAATGTAAGAGAACATGTATGGTCCTTGTATAACCGTCCGTTTATAAATTCAAATATTTAGTACTTATTTCCGCATTTGATAACAAATTAATTGGTTATTTGGCATGCTATAAAGAATGTAAATATATTATGAAGACAATTTGATTTTTTAAATTAGCTAGCTCGAAACTATTTTCCATTTTTCAGTAAACCAACCAAGTTTTGGCCATTCCTTCTTCTTCTTTCGAAAGGTTCCAACTTATTGTAAATAACCAACATCAGAATGTTAAGTGATCGGTTTTACTTGTTTAGCTGCCTTGTAATTCCGTTTATCTACAAAATGGGCGTTATCAAGTTTACATGGAATGATTTCACCTTGCTCTTGACACTTCCTCCAAAAGTGACCCACTATAAAATTCATCTTTTCCGTTTCAATGTTGGTACAGTCGTCGTATGGATTATATTCGTTTCCTTTCAAATGATCCAATTTGCAAGGAGCAAAGACTTCAACAACATAAATCTCGTTTTCCCCTTTTGGATCGGTGGACTAATATTTTTGTCAATGCATTCGATTGTGAATGAACCAGAACACAAGTTTCCTTTTATGGTCAACGTACTGCTAACTTATCTTAGACGAGTTCACAGTAAGATCAAATATATTTAAAGGTCATTTATCAAAAAATCTTCAATTGCATAATATGTAATATATCGTTCATTTTAATTTTTCAGGACTATATATGCCACTTTATACGCCAAACACTACCCGTTTTGAGAAACTTTTTGATTTGGCAGTGGTCATTTTAACTTCAACCTTTGTATTTCTTGGGGCGATTGCCAGTGTATTTATTGCCGCATTTCAATCCAATTTCCCCATTTTTTACGGAAGCTTTCTCAGAGAAAATTGTCCACTTATATTTCAAGTTATTTTAACGTTTGTACACATCCATGTAATGAGTACCATGCTTATATGTACATACACTGCCCTCTGGGGTGCTCTACTACATGCAGGTCACGTGGTCCCGTTCTTCTGCAAAAATTTTCTCTTAGGTCGAAAATCGTACAAAACTTTGAACCTGCTTAGAAGTCCACTTGTTCTATGCACAGAATATAGAGCAGCTCAAATTTTGCAGGGATTTTACAACGATTTGGCTGGAAAATTTCTCATCCCAGTTCAATGTATGGCTACTCTTATGTTTGTATTTGCGGGGGTAGGGATTTTAAAATTACGCCAAGAAATGAAATTAGTTTCAATATGGCTATTAAGTATACTTCTGGTAATTACGCCAGGCATTTATCTTATAATCTTAATTATTGGAGCATATCTTCATTTAAACGGAATGAAAATTTTGAGGTCTTGGAAGTATGAAATTGGGTTGCTTGAAAATAGTAGCAGTTTGGAAAAAAAGATAATGAGTAAATTTAGGCTGTCTTGTAGTCCACTTTGTATTACATTCAAGAAAGCTTATACGATTCGACCAGGATCAGTAATGGTTTTTGTCAGGGGGCTGCTAAAGGGTTTAGTCAGAGCGCTATTAGCGACATAATTTTAATTGATTATAAATCGCTATAGCAATGTTAACTATACAAAAACTTATCTATCAATTATATATCCGTATCATATTATATTTACAAAATAAAGTCGAAATGATCAAATTACATATTGATACGGTATTACATATTATCTATCTAGGTAGGTATTTCGAATGAAGAAACCGTGAACATTGTATGAAAACTTTACCTTCACAAGCTTCGATTATAATCTTACTTTCAAGTTCAAGTCAAATATTTTACTTGTTATTACTTTCGTTTTTATTGTAAAAGCAACTATTGAAATGTGAATAAAGTTAATACTAACAATAGCATTATATTTGCTCAGGAAATTGATACTTTAAAAAATAATTTATAATCCAATTGCCAATTAGTTATAATTCTAGTTTCTATTGTTGCATTTGTAAGACCAATATTCCATACGTCGTCACCAATCCAATCATCTAAAAGTCAATATTTTCTGTTTTTAATATAAAAAATGGCATGAATTTTTTTAAATTAAAACTCAGTTCATACCGATCCAACAAAGCTGAAAGTCAACGTGAAAAATGTAGTAGATAGTCCAATAGGATGCATGTCAATTTCTTGTGACAGAGAAACTATTAAGAATCGCTCCTTCTGGGAAAGTGTGTCGTCCAAACGTGTACGAGCCACCCATCTTCTCAATGACCTATTTACCTTGGAATAGAAATTAATTATTACCTTGAGATAATCAGTTTACAAACTTATGATTCTAAGTTATATGAATGACATACTCTTGCAGGCAAGTCGCAAGCAATTAGTAAAAATATCCCGAAAATAGAGTAAGATGCCACCAAGAACCATCTTTTGACTAATCGAATTTTCTCAAACTGCAATGCTGGAATATACGCCAAGTACGATAGTAACCCAACGTACAAGCAAATTACTAGATTGTTTGCCAAGCCACTTCCCAGTTCCACAACTGATCGAAGACGGTCCACTCTTTTAACGATTTGTTCAACTGACTCATTGTGTTCCATAAAATTTTCGAATTCATCTCCAAAAATTTTGTAGTTGTATGAAAGCAAAATTATAATCAAACGTGAAATGGAGAATAGGCTTGATCCCAATATTAAAATGATTTTTAAAAATGTATGCAGAATTTCCTTGATTTTATAGTTGGCAAGATCCTCAAAATTTAACCAGCTAATTGCAGTGTCTGCCATAGTATTAATAGGTGCTGATGTTTCGGTTAGACACATTTGGCCAATTTGGAGTGCCAGGCATAAACATGCCATCTATCAGCAGAAGGGTTATTGCCTTTAGAGCATTTTTTTTATATTAAAAACTTTGATTTTGAAGAATTTAACTTACGAAAATTTTAAACCCTTTCTGGGGTATCATGAGATGAGATTTTGATGATGAAGGTGCAATGCGAGAACTTTGCAAGAAGTTTAAAAGTTTGTCTTGATCAAACCACAAAAGTTTAACTGTACTCAACAAGCACATTACAGACGCTATATAGCCAATAGAATTGATAACTTTGGGAATATTTGTAGAAGTCAGGTCGAAACTATTCTTATTTAACATGTAGTCATTTATGTTGACGAGGAAAGTATTAAAATGAAGTATTGCACAAATTACCTAAAATACAAGTGAATATCACAGGTAAGTTTAATTATAAAACCCTGAGGTTAATGTACGGCAATATTTTGTATTTGTACCTTGTGAAATTTGTAGCTTTTGAAAACGTACTTCCCAGTAAATTGATCCTCCACAACTTTAAATGGCGAAAGGCACAGGTAAAACATGCAACTAAAAATTGTAGCAAAATAAGACTCTCCAAAATTATTTTGATTCATGTGACATTCTTTTGGGATGGTGATCTTGGCCTGATGCAGTTTAATGGGCGATTTTAATACTTTTGTTTCCATTTCTGGCGTTTTAAATATATCGATCATTAAGACTTTCATTTTGTTTCCTTTCACTCAAGTTGGCGTATTCAAACTGTTCCTATTTCTCCAAATGTGAATATATATTTTACATTCAGGTGAATGCTGATGGCCTGTCAGATAGTAAAATAACGCCCGCTTAATGTATTGTTTAATGAAGGCGTGAATCCTATTTCCAGGCGTTGTTGAAAGAGTAATTCAATTATTTTAATGCTATCATCACCATACCTTCAATTTTTTGCGTTTAAAATGATATAATATTTTTGTAAACTTGTTGTCATGAATAATTCCACGTTCAATAAAAAAATATAGTGATGCGCATAAATAGAATTTTTTTAAAAATATTTGAGCCGAAGATCATTTTTTATGAATGTATTTCAATAAGATGATTTCACTCAACTTGATAGAAGCCTAAACCATATCAAACCTCCGTACCAAATACCCTCTCTCTTAGTAATTTATTAAAATACTCAAGGTCAACTTAAATTTACTTGTAAATAAATTAAAGTTTTAGAGAAAAAGATATGGAGCAGCCGCAGCAGCAGAATAACAACTTGTCTCAGATATCCCCACAAACAACTTCACCCTCACCGTCATCACCTACACAAGTTTCGATTTCGCAGTGTACAAGATCAGCAGTTTGGAATCGCGCCGGTTTTCATCAAGCAGAAAGGTGTAGGAACAAAGCAAGAATTATTGCGTGGGCGGATATAGTATGAAGTTTCAGCTATTTAATTAAATTCCTTCAGATAATCGGAAGATACTCAAGCTTTTAAAACGACGTAATTGTCTTCTGTAAAAATAGATCTATGCGGCGTTTCACATGATCCTTTTTGTTTACGCAGTCGGAAGTATTATGCGATTGTACATGGCTTCTCGTATTGGAGTAGCTCCATACAAAGTAGGTAAGATTTCTAATAAAGCACGGTAAAAATTACTGTATTATTCTTTAATTTAAAATATAATTAACTTGTACAAATGTGGGCATTTCATTTTTCCCATCACAGAGGGAACGATTGTCATTTCAATTTTCTGTATAATTTTTCTCAGTCTAAATATCTGGTTTGATATGGGTCTACTCAAGGCTTCAAACCAAGTAATAAGAAGATAAACTTAATTAAACTTCAAACTTAAGTTAATTAAAAAAAGATGACATTGTTTTTGAAGGGTTACTGCTTTTAACTACAGGAATGTGGACGAGTGGTGGCCATAGAACATGCAAAGTACTGGCGAGGCTTCAGCATTTCTCAACTTTTCGTCACCCTAATCCTCATCTACAACGCTGCCGTGTACATATTCCCTGGTTGTGTTGCAGTTTTATGTTTTAGTGTTGTCTCCTTCTTTGTTCGTCTTCTGTTCATTATAATTGTGCACAACTATATCAAGGAAATGGTGAGATTAACAGGTGGATGTGCTGCAGTCGCTCCGGAATTAGAACGTCTTTTTGTCACTGGTCCAAGTAAGGTGATTCATGTGGACCTCAAAAGTACTGTAGTTTTAGAGGCTAAATGAAATCAAAGCATGCTTAATACAGTTTCCATGAGCTTAATCATGTCCATTAATTAAATAATTTAAGGAATTGTTTCTTTAATTAAACGTATATTTGTCATTTTCTCCAAGTTTAAATTTGATAGTTTAAAATAGTTTACTTCAATTAAAATTTAATAAAATATTCGGCTTATTCTTTCACTCAAAATTTGTAACTAAACCAAATAAGTATCATGCCAAAAAACAAAAAGGAGAAGGAAAAGGAACAAAGCAGAAATGCGAGATCTGAAGAGTCCGTTGCAACGGATTATGATGATGGCCGAACTGTCATGACTGGAGTAACTCAAGCAGATGAGGAGGGAGGTGGAGGTAGAAAAGGTTTCTCCGGGGGACTAAGGGGCATGGCTAGAATCTGTGCGTGGGTGGATATTGTAAGTAAACAATATACTCTACTCCAGTATAAAAGAACAAAAAAAGCGATTCAATTAAAACAATAGTTAGTTTTTAATTTGATTTTTCAGGGCTTCATCTCAATCATTCTACTGATTTTATTTCTTACTTGTATACTAGCTTTGCTGACGGATAATGGGCCTTTAGAGTTGGAAATTAGTAAAAAAAAAGATTTTTCAAGCTAAAAATATAAAAATACGTAAGCATTCAAGTATGTATGTAAAATAAATTTCCAATTATTTTTTGAAGTGACTGAAGGAACCGGCGTGTTTGCGACCATTATGGTTCTCCTGATGACATTGGAAGTTTGGCACGATACCGGCTTGATAAAAGGCACAAGGCCAGATGAAGACCCTGCCGTTTGTCTGGTCTACTGTACATTCTGGATAGTTTACATTTGCTCCCAGATTATTGTCTGTGTGCTTGTTTTAATTGTCGCCGTTTTGTCACTCGAAAATATGTCTGATATGAAATTCAAAATGTCCAAGCCGGAGGCCCTCGCTACGGTGACACTCTCAACAATTGCCCTTCTAATTCGAATTCCTTGTCTTATTATTGTGGGTTTGTACTTGAGGGAGTTGAAAGGCGGGGGTGGATCCAATGGGGAGGGGGACGAGGGCGAAGAAGGGGAAATGACTGAGTCACAACTTCAAATGGCAGAGGAACAAAGCGAAGCAAATTGATGTACTTATTTTTTTAATGAAAAATTGCTTGTGGGAAAATAAAGCCTTGTGCATGTATATGTGTTGTGCAATATGTGATATGCATCCGTGTAATTCATTTTCAGTTTTTGACGTATGATGTTCACAGGCATATATAAATATCAAAAATTGTTATCTCATTTCAACGATAGGGTTGATCCATGATAAAGGTAACAAACTAAACAATGTTTATAAAACTTCCGAGCTGAAAAGCTGGAAATTCGACTGATTGACACAATTTCTGACTTTTAATCTATTGGTCTGGCTCGTAGGCTGGCTTTTATGCGATTGGATTATACATTGATACATGTAACAAGTGCCTGTTGTTTTAATTTACTAAATTTAGTCCAATTAGACAAGAATTCAATGAATTAATTGATCACAACTTGACTAGATTGTCCTTTAATTTTAATAGTTAATTTATTTACAGTTCTACGAGATTTTTTTAAACTCATATAGAAATCGAAGGTTTACTTTGTAAATAGTAAAATAAGCAAAATGACTCAAGAAAATAGTAATAACCACAAAGACGTGGAAAATGGTGGTGACGAAGGAAATGGCGAAGAGATCATTTCATTAATAATCCAGCAATCTCCAGTTTTACAAACTTTGGTAAATGATAACATTGAAGATTCTCGGGATAATTTATGTGGAATTTTTTCATATCATCCGAAATGGCTACAAAAATTTGCGTCGAAGAAATCCTTTACAGCAGTATTCTCAATGTTGGCTATAGTACAAGTCATGTCTTCCACCTACTTGTCTTCAACGATAACCACTCTAGAAAAAAGATTTAAAATTAGTTCTCAGACGACAGGTCAGATCAACATCAAACTAAAATTTAATAAATTTAAATGGACAATTAATAATAACTATTTACTAACCATTACAGTACCGTTACATTCTATTTTTTCGCAGGAATCGTCCTCACAGGAAATGAAATCTCCCAAATTATTTTTGCAATTGTGCTTGCCTATTACGGCAGTAAAGGGCACAGGCCGCATTGGATGGCGGCTGGGGTACTCATGTCAGCAGCCAGTTGTTTTTTGCTTGCAACTCCACATTTCTTGTATGGCCCCGGAAATGATGCTTTAAGCATAACAGAAGAATATTCATCCCTTTTCGAAACCGGAGCTCATGTCGAAGTCGGTTCAACAACACCTGCTTCGATTTTCCATAACTTGACTTCTGTATCCTCGACCAAAAGTAAAATTCAAATGTGTAAACGAGGAAATCAATCTACAAAGCTGGATGATTGTGAAGCGTCAGATACCTCAATAGTCCCTATGCTTCTTATCTTCCTTTCCCAGTTTGTTTTGGGAATCGGAGTGCTAATTTTCTACACTTTGGGAGGACCCTACTTGGACGATAACATTAAGAAAACGAAAACTCCAATGGTCATTGGTAAGCCAACAAAAATTAAGATGAATTTTTGAAACGGTTATTTTTTTGTACTTTATAATCGATATAGGTATCACCATATCCATGCGACTTTTGGGTCCAACTTTCGGCTTTCTTTTGGGAGGATTTTGTTTAAAAATCTTTATAAGTCCTTTGCTCACACCCACCATTACTGTGGGACATCCTCAATGGCTTGGTGCGTGGTGGTTGGGTTGGACATTTCTCGGAACATTTATGATTTTCGCGGCATTTCTCATCGGTTTATTTCCTCGAGAGCTTCCAAGAGCTACCCAACTTAGGAAACAAGCTACCATTCAAATTCAAGCTGAAAAGCCAAAATTTTCAGAATTGCCAAAGAAAGTGAAACGACTACTTACAAATAAAACCAATTTATTTAACACACTAGCAGGGGTATTCTACTTATTTGCTAATATTGGCTATTGGACCTATATGCCAAAATACTTGGAAACTATTTTCATGCAAACTGCGACCAATGCTTCGGTAATTACTGGCGCAGTCAGTCTAGCTTTCTTGGCTGTTGGACTACTGGCCAGTGGGGCCCTCATTTCAAAATATCAACCTAGCGCCCGTTTCCTGGCAGCTTGGAATGTGGTTGGTGGTATTGTTTTGGTCATTAGTAAAATTTACTACACCCAACTGGGTTGCGATCCAGGTGAACTAGCTTTTGGGCAACAGAATTTGGTCACGGGAGAGTGGAATTTAACTGTGGCCTGTAATATGGACTGTAATTGTAGGACTAACAAAGTGTATCCTGTTTGTCATCGGGAAACCAATCAAGTGTACTACTCAGCTTGTCATGCAGGCTGTACCGGGGTTATAGAGGGAAATGGAACGGTTTTCGATTGTGCCTGTGTTACACAGCCAAACGCTGAGTTGAGTGTGGGTACTTGTAACGAAGGTTGTTTCACAAGTTTTGTGATTTTTCTGGGGGTGAATGCATTTATTAAATTAATGGATGGCACAGGAAGGATCGGGAACCTGCTGGTGTCATACAGGTAAAATAACTGGATAGAGAGTTGCCGGAAGCGTGATTGGGAAAATAAAAGTTAAATACACTTTGGCTTTGGTAGATGTGTGGATCCAAAGGACAAGTCACTTGCAATAGGACTAAACATGGTTCTTATCAGCTTGTTTGCGATGCTGCCAAGTCCTATTTTGTTTGGAAAGATTTTTGGTGGGTTAAAAAAATATTAAGTGTTAAATAATTTATGCGGCCTGCATGCATAAGTTCATAATATAGTTTCTCTAATTTTTCGCAGATGCTGCTTGTCTGGTATGGGGTACAAAATGTGGACAACGCGGAAATTGTTGGTTGTACGATGGACCTAAACTGCGATATTGGTTTAATTTATTTGCAGCAGGTTAGTACCTTCAGTTTACTCACTAGTCACTACACAATGTATGATGAACATAGTAGTATCCAGTTTAATGAGTAAAGAAACTAAATATTATTTTTTGCAGGGTTCATGTTTCTTGGTGCTTTATTCGACGGTTTAGTGTGGTACTACGTGAAGGACCTTGACTTGTACGATGAAGAAGAAAACGTGAGAAGAAGATTAGAAAAATTAAAGATGAGAAAAATTAAAAGCTCACAAAAACATTGATGTTGGCTGTAAATTAGTATATATATATTTAATAAAATGCAAATTCATAGTTTTATCTCATTTTAAGGTTTGTAAAGAAATATTTGAGAAAATATTAAAGGGTTCAGTATGTAATATCATTATCCTTGTGATATAATTGGTACACAATTATTCCATACGTTAACACAAGGCCAACCATCTAAATGATTACAATTAAACAAATGATATATGCATACAAACTATATACTAATTAGGCAATTAAAAATACTTTAACGAATATTTTACCGTTCCAATATGTGCATACGTCACACGAAAATATTTACTTGAAAGTGAAACAGGATCCCGATAAATATCATTTGAAATAGCCAAGAGTTTTAAACGATTTTCCAAAGTTAAGTTTGGGGTGTCCGTGTGAAATTGTATCCATTTTTGCATTGTTTTCCGAGTCTACAAAATTAATAGTTTATTTGATGGAATGGAAAGTTGTGCCTTAATACATACGTATACATAATTGATATTTGCATGATTTACGTAATGGTGAAAGTCAGCAGCCAAAATCCATACAACTGCACTAGCAAGAAAGTATATTAAAATGTATCTCTCAATGTCTCCCCGTTTTCCTAAAAGAAGATGCGGAGCTTCAGCATAATATGATACAGATGCAACATAATAAGCCAAAAGATGAGCCCCGTACACTCGACGAACTGTTTCAGAAACTTGTTTCAATTCTCGATAGTTCACGATTCCCTGAGAAAACCCAACAAGAAAATATAGAATTCTCACGTAGCCCCAAATTTAACACTTTAAATTTACCTTGTCTATTGCGTCACTGGTTTCACTTTCGTTAATTTGAACGTTTTTCATTTTCATCGCAAACTCTCTTCCAAGTTGTCTTAGAGACAAGGAGACTACCAAAAGTATTCCTTCAACGATCAAGTGAAATATGCTTGTGTATAAGAAAAACGCGTGAACAATCAAATGCGGCCATTTTTTAGAAGGATCCTCTTCCTCGCTTTCATCGGTTTTCAAGTTTGTGCTATTATTTTTGAGTAGAGCAAAAATATCGAAATGATTGTGCTCATTCACAGCACACCAGTTAATAATGCTGAGAGTGGCAAGTGCCATGAATAATGTTGTATAAATCTATTCGCAAAGTAAAGCAATAAAACAAATAGGAAATTAGCTAATTATAAAATTGAAAATTTAATGAAAACTAGTTTTTTACCACAAATCCTAAAGTAATATTTCCCTTGCTTAGTTGCATCGTTGATAAACGAGTGCATTCAATGATCTGAAGAAAGTCCTTTTGTCGTCGCCATAGCAAATTAATTATAATGACGAAAGCAGCAACCATACATAAATTGCTTGTTATATCGAAAGCAATTACAATTGCTGGCTCCTTTGAAATAATAGACAGTAGCAAAAATACCATGGAATAGCAATAGACCAGAAACACTATTAAGTGTGCTAATCCACAGAATATCTAAAATATTGAGCACAAAAAAGATATTTTTTGTAGGCAAAGTTGGAATCGAGTAAAAAACAAATGTTAATCGATTTAATTTACCCTACGAAGTGTGGTTGACTTTAACTGGTAAAGGTTTTTGTCAGTGTTCAAAGTAATTTGGAATGGGATCAGGAGAAAGTAGTGAAAAAAATTGAAGAAAGGTACGAGAAATGGACTTTCTCTTAAGGGCTCCTTAGAGTCTTGACATGTTTCCGCTTGACCCAGCGGAATCATGTCCGTTATAATTTCACCCATAGTTAAAAAGTATATTGTGGGTTTTAAAAGAAACTAACGACTTAAAATTTGCTAGTATGGTTAGTAGTTTGTCCTGTTATAGTTATGGTTACAGTGTTTGATGCCAATGCAACCAACTTTAATGGAAAATTTTGCATCGCTACGAGCCATTTTCTATTCGACTAATAAATATAGGCGTGGTTCTCATCTTTCTTTGTTTTTGGTAGAAATACACTTGTATTTAAGAAATAATGTGTTGACTTGGATATATGCATCTGCATCAATTAACTTGAGACGAACTAGTGTTCTGGCTTTGATGAAGTTGAAAAACAATTATTCCGTACGTGACTACCAGTCCAAACATCTATGTCAATAAGAAAGTTTTATTTATACTAGGAATTAATTAAAAATAAAATGTATCGTTAGTTTAAGTGGATTACCGAGGCAACATGCTTGTACGTCACTGAAAAACATTTATTTGACAACCCAATACCATTCGAGTTTTCTGATGTAATTTCTCCGGAAATGGAGTGAAGCCGTAAACGATAATCATAAGAGATGTCAACACGATCGATATGGAACTCCACCCATTCCAGTACTGTATTTTTTACCTAGCCAATATATTTCAATAGACATGACTACAATATTGTAAGAGATTGTACACAATTGATTACTAAAATAAGACATACACTATTATGAAAGTCTGCAGCAATCAGCCAAATTATTCCACTAATTGCAAAATACGCCATTAAATATTTCTCCGCTTGTCCCCGTATTCCGAGTAAAATATGAGGAGCTTCTGCATAATATGCTATGGTAGATACATAGTAACCAAGCAACATGTCTCCATAAACTTTTCGAATGAGATTAGTTGTGTGTTTAAGTTTTCGGTATTTTACGATTCCCTGGTCAATTCCACAAGATTGTTGAAAACCAACTTGTCTCATTTCTTGTCGAAATTCGGTGCTTTGACGGAACAATGTTATAGCCAAGATTAAAAGAGTACCTTGTCCTACAACGTACATTTGACTTAAATATGTAAGAGAAAAGTATCGCAGGATAAATTTAAAAAATTCTACATTATTTCCATTTGAGAGGTCGATATATTCTTGACTCAAATTTCCGGGAGCGAGGTCTATCTGCAAAAATCTGATTTTTCTCTCTTTATAATCTCCCACCGCCAAAAACCAGTTGTTAATTGCGAAAAACGTTGTGACCCCAACAAGCACACCGGTTACCTGTTGTATAATATATTAGCTATTTCAATTTGTTCCAATTAAAAGTTAACTTATGAGGAACATTTCATTAGAATTTACCAGGATTTGAACGGCCTTAAAACTTGCTCCACTTCCGGTCTGGAACGTCAAGCGTGTGTTTTCAATGACTTCAAGATACTTATCCCGTCTTCTCCAAACTATGAATGTTATGCAAAGCATGGAACACATACCACCAAAAGTGCTTCCAAAATCAAAAATGGCAATCAGGCCTGATGAGCCAGTTGACTGGATTTGAATAAAATCCTCGAACACGACAGAAACTACGTAAAAGATGGTACCGATGTGAGAAATAGCACAAATTATCTGTCAAATTAATTATAAATTTATAAAGTTGCAATTTTTAAACACGTTTTTGTTTTCATTCATTAATTACAGTACCTGATGCACACAATAAGTTTTTACTTGATACGTATTCTTATTTTGATCCAAAACAGTTTTAAATGGTATTAAAGCCAAATAAAAGAAGAAATTGAAGAAAGAGACTAAAAATGGATTTGCGGTGAAAGTTGTATGAGTTATTTCCAAGTTAGCTTGTTCATTCCTTAAATTCTTGTTAGTAGAAACAGCGTTGATAGAATTTAATGATTTAGACATTTCGTCGTATGCTTAGCTAACTGCTCACCGGAAGTTACACACTACTTATCTGTAGAAGCGTCGTAGAAATTTAATGTACAATTAAACAATTTTTGTCGTTGATTGAACATCCTCTTTTCCATGGAACAAAGTAAACAACCTAATTCGCTTGTGCTCATATCATGTTAATATCTACTAATTTCCCTAATGAATATTTATTGAATAGACTAATTATGCCAAGAATTAATTCTTAACAAATTCTCCCGTGAAGTAAATTACTTTTGCATTTGGAAAACCAACGCTCCATATGTAATCAATAGTCCTGCCATCTATTCACAAAAATATCAATTGCAAATTAAACAGATAGTAAAAATAAATCTCTTTTTATAAAAAAAATTACCGATCCAAGAAAACCGTAAGTTAATGTAAAAAATGAGCACGAGAATCCTACTGTTTCCATCTCAACTTCTTGCGACAATGCCAACAGCATCAGCTTGTCATCTTGACTCAAAAGTTCTAACGATCCATCATTTCTTTGCATTCGTTTTTGATGTATCCACTTTTTCATGCAACTTTTTACCCTTTTTGGCATATCACAAGCAATTATCAAACAGGCTGCAATTTGAATGAAAGTTACAAGCGGATAAATCCTTCCAATTTTGTCCGCACTTTTATCTCGAAGCACCCCCGGTAAATTAGCTAATATAGCTACCGAGCTTATGTACGTAGTAAGCAGGATCTCATCGGTTAAGCTACTGCACAGTTCTACACTGTCTTTTAAAAGCTGGTATTTGTGCATAACTTTCTCCACTGAACAGAAATTCTCATTTTGCAGAAACAGATCAAATTGCATGGCTAAACCTTTCAGCTGAATTGATATTACCATCACCCAAACACGTGGGAATATGAGAAGTTCACTGCTTTGTGCGACTACAATTTCCAAAATTTTGATACAAATTAAAAGTGTAGTTTTCAGAAGTCCTGGAGGAGCCAAATTAATAATCCAGGTGTAAGTTTTGTCGTGTGTTAAGGCATGGCTATCATCCAGCCAAAGTACAAATACAAGTTTAAATAGATATGCAAAAATGCTGAATACTAGAATGATCCGTTTGACATTTCTGAATGACATGATTTTCGAATTGAGAAAAATAGCCTGCACTTTTGTCAATTGTGCCAGTTTTAAAATGTCGTTCTGGTGACACCAAACCAGCTTGCTGCCAAGACAACCAGTGATGCAAGTTGTTATGTTTCCAACTGTTCGTAAAAGTTGTGAAAGGTCAGATGACATAACAAATGTTGAGGAGAAGTTGAACACGAAGTAGCTCAACTGTGTAAGAAATAAACTTGAATGAAGACATGCGCAAAACAATTGTTGAAATTTGTTGGTGACCAGGTAGTATTCTTGAGTTTTTTCGTTGGTTTTGAATTTAAATGGGACAAGGAGAAGATGGTACATTATGTTAAGGAATGTGGGAAGATATGACTCTTTTAAATAATCGTCAGCATATTTATTTGGATATCGGTTTGTGAGCCAGTTCACAATTTTGGGGTAACCTGATTTTGTTTTTGTAGACATTTTGGTAGATTTAACTGGCCAAAAAGAATCCAACACTGCTGAAAATGTGCTTAATCTGAAGAGATACACGAGGAAACGAAGGCTAAAATTATCTACTTAAAAGAACTCTAAAGACGAGGTGGGCGGTGATGAATGAGGTGCTAAATAAGCAGGCGTCTGTTCTCCACCCATCTAAATGCCCTAATTTGGTTTTAATAAATTTCAACATAATTGCTACTTTAAATTTCAACTATTCAACTTAAAGCTTTTAAATTGATTAATTTACAAAAAAAATCCTTATTTTAAGAATCCCAGGATTGTTGTTTTACTCTTCATTTGTGCATTTGAAAAACAATAACTCCGTACGTTGTCAATAGCCCAACCATCTACATAGGACAAATTACATTAAAAAATTAAGAAACAAATTATAATGTATTTCAAAAAAAATATTAATTTGCTGTATATGAATTATCAATATAAACTTACTGATCCGAAAAAGCTGTATGTGACAGTGAAAAAAGCACAAGACAACCCGATCGGCTCGCCACAGTCCACTTCTTGGGCAAAAGCAGTCAAGAAATATTTGTCGTCTTGAGAGAGCCCAGCCTGGAAACGTTTATTTATTATCCAACGTTTGCACGAAGTTCTCACCTGTGCAAGTTTAATTGATTGTACTTTTTTCGAATCCATGAGCTTCATGAGCATCTAAGTATTATGAATATTCTTTTTTTTTACCCTTTTTGGCAAGTCGCATCCAATCACCATGGCAATCCCAACCATTCCACTGTAAATTAGTGGATAAATCCTTCCAACTTTCGTTTCACTTTCATCTCTGATAAAACCTGGCAAGTTTGCAAGAATTACCAAAATACAAATGTACATCGAGAGCAGTGTACCTCCAAGCCAGGAATTGACGCACTCCACGGTTTTACGCAACCTATCATATTCCTGCATCATCCTCGCCACAGACACCTCTCCACTTTTCTCCAGAAACTCTTCAAATTGAACACCCAAACAACTCAAATGTATCAAAACAAAAATCAGTAGTAACCTTGGCATTATGTAGACTGCACATCCCTGAATTTGATTTAACTCCAAAAACTTGAAACAAATGGTCCAAATTACCCGTACCACAATACTGCTATTTTGTTGATGGTAAAATTGTTTAAACCAACTCAAGGTTTCGTCAATCGACATATACATCATTACGTCAAGCCACACTGAAAACAGCAACTGAAGTCCGTACATTGTCAAAGTAATAAGCACAGTGGTTACATGTACCTTCCGAAATGATGCGTTAACCTTTGACGCAGAAAGAAACCTGAGGATATTACCCTGACGAAACCAAACAGCTCTGGATGTAGCCAATACCATTATACTTCCCGATAAATTTCCAACCGTGGTGAGTAGTTGGGAAATGTCGGATCCAAGATTGAAAAAGTGGGAAGAGTTCGAAGCAAAGTAAGCCACTGTGGCAACCAGTAAGAAGAAATGAACTGTCCCGCATGCAAACTTTTAAAATAGAAATTATTTTTAATAAGCTTTATTTGTAAACCTCAATGATTCTGCAAGTGCTTACCTTTTGAATCTTATTTGATTTTAAAATATACTCTCCAGTTTTGCTATCTTCTTGAATTCTAAAAGGAACGAATAGCAAGTAGTACATCATATTAAAATATGGTTTTAAATA
>JAQFZH010002013.1:0-18287 GCA_034695485.1 Entomobrya nivalis
CACATACATCTTTGCCCAGAGTTGGCACCTGTCTGTCATTTGTATCACCGAGTCCCAACAGCCCATTTCCCCCTTCTTACATTAATGTAAGTATACATATACATATACATATATAAGTATTAACTGTTAATTTAAGTCAATCAAGAACTTTATGATAATGTTTATGTTAAAATTGATGCTCTATGGGTCTATGGACTCGAAAGGGCCTTTTTGGGTTGCCAAATTTAATAAATAAATAAAAATAAATAAATATGGATACAGAGTGGCATTGACCGCAGCCAGCCTCTTTCTGCTCGTGCAATTGTAGTAAAGCGACATTTTGACTGCAAACTGGATTTTGGTGTTTGGGCGAGTGCCCAGGCCTTTAGTTTGTGCTTTTTCGGAGAGTGGGTGATTGCAAGTACCGCCGGATGAGTAGGCATTGCGCTAGCATACCAGCCCCTACACTCGACCTGAAAGCGAAAAAAATTGTATTAAAAACCCATCACTCGCCCCCCAGATCCCCCCCAACCAACACTTCTCAAACACGTAAAACTGAGAATTGTTGAGTGGTGGTTAATTGTTTACCACATTTGCGCAAAGAAACGCGGTAGAACCCAACATAGATTTAGTTGAAACAACCTATAAAACAAACAAAAGAATCCCATAAATTAGTGCCCGCCTACTTCTCAAAACATAAACACACAAAACTGGCTAGTGTTGCGTGGCTGTGAGCGGCATACCTTGCTATTTGTTCAAATAAAGGGGGTAATACCTCTGGTCCTCTCTGGTTTAAAGGATAGATGTGAGAGTTTACTGTGAAATATATACTACTACACTTGGACCCTATAAACTGTACTCAATTATCTTATTCTTATTCAATTTTATTCTTGATAGATTAAACGCCATCTAGAATTAAAACTATGTACTAAAACTAAAATTTCCAATGGAGAATAACGTGAATATGAAATATGCATATCTGCTTGTTTACCAATGATCTCATTTGTCATTTTGTATGCACTTAAATGCACAAATGAAATATCTTTCATACGACACACATAATTGTTTACGCATACACAAATGCAATTTACTTTTTTTAATGTTCATGTGTGTAGGTACGAGTTGTCAATGCATTTTTGTACTTTTTTGTTTATGTAGCCAGATTTGTATGCACTGTTTTTTCTTATTCTTCATCTCAACACCTTATTCGTTTTGTTTTTTGTCACTCGAAATTTATTTAAAAAATAAGCCTCCACTCAGAAACTGCAATTTCTGCAATCTCTGCAAACAGGACTGGATAGTTCTCTTATATAAACAATGATGGTTATTCTAAAAATATTTATATCCCTTAAACAAACATACAAACGGTTGGAACAGGTGCTTAATGATTTTGCAAGCACCTACACTACAGAGGTGAAATCAGTGGCCGTGATGCAAAGATCTCCGTCTATCAAAATTTTGTTCCACTTTTGTCTTTTAATTCGATTCGGAATTTTTTTATTTGTCAATTTAAATTTAAGTATTAATGTAAATTTTATAGTTTGAGATTGTTTTAAGCGGTGCAAATCAGTGCAAATAAAATGACTGGAACAGAATCACAGACAAAGGCTCCAATCGGCGATGGTGATGTTTATTCAGTAAATGTAAGGTATTGCCATGATGATGTATTTGTGCTTATTTCAATATATTTATCAGCAGGGGGTATCGCACAACTACACCCGTTCCGACAACACGAAAGTTAACTTCCGGTAATTCCGTTTCGCCGGCACTAAAGGTGCATGCTGATCATGAACATTTGAACTCGGAAACTATGCAATGTAGCGTTTAAAAGTTGATAAGGTATAAATGCAGTTACGCTTACTTTCTGAAATATGGCAGGTTTATTGCAAATTGGAGGAGGTCTTAACGTTCTTTTGTGATAATACCAATGTCCGATTTTATCTTGCATTTTTACTATTATTTATATTTCAAATGATAAAACTGCCATATTAAAAATTAATTTAAGAGTATTGCTGCTGTGCAGTAGGAATTTTACTCTATTGTTCTGTTTAGATTTTTTTGAAAACGAAAAAGGATATCTTCGTTTACCAACGTGCACATCAAACAACAAGACAGGGATTCAGGGATACGTTAGATACTAATGAAGAAGCTTGGAGTTCGTATTGTCAGTTTGAATGAACAAGCATTTGTCACAACTGTAAATTTACAGTTTATGTAAAGTTTATGATGGGTTGAGGGAACAAATACACAAGGTAGTTCTTATTGTCAAATTTGATTAAAGTTATATCAAATTCAATAATCGTCATGATTAATAAAATAATCTTATCATTTTCTATTTTATTTCCATTATCTTTCAAAATGGTAGCCAGTTAATATGGGAAAAAGAACTGAAAATTTATGCCAGTACAGATCAGATAGGCCAGGATAGGCCTACATCCACCGTTAGCAAATTAGAAATTAAGCTGAAGTTGCACCATCAGACCCTGGGCCTTCTTTGACAGATGAACACTTCGAGGAGTTCATTAGTCGCTACAGCAAATACGTGACAACTTTAAAACTGGGCAAGCTGGTTTCTCGTCTTTAACGTCCACGACATTTATCGCAGACATATATTGCAAACTTGTTTACTAATGTTTTGCTTTCAAATTTGACAAACGGCTTTGCCTAATGAAACAATGCTCTTAAAGGCTAAATAGAGTTCCGAAGCGATCCTGTTCTTACACAACATGAACAATCTTTACTAACTATAGCTCAGAAGACTCAAAAACTACTTGTTAAGAACTAAAACAAACACAAAAAGAAATTATATGCAGAGAAAACCACGTAACCAAAAACAATATCCTGTCATTATTATCATATTATGCGCAAAATATGTATGCATTTAGAAGATTGTATTCTAAGTTCAGTGGCTTTATGACCACGTGCTTACATTATGGAGCAGGAATTTATTAATCCTCCGTTTTATTCACGTCAGCAACCCCTTCATTATCTAACTCTAGCTAAGTGCTTCAAGTCAAGTCGACACCGAAGTGCACATCTCTGAGATAACTTCGAAGATGTATGGCCATAAAATTATCGCATACAATCATGTCTACGTGGTTTAAAAAAACGACAAAAGAGCACCTATAAGTCGTAAATAAATACATTTTTATGTCAGGCGTTTAAATGTATGATACTTTCGTACAGCTGTAGAAACAAATGCTGTAATAAAAATGCACAAATAATTCCATGAAGTCATAGTGTCTTACCATAAAAATCCCATTATATATTTTTCCTATTACGAACACAAAGATTAAATAATATCCAATTACCTTAGTTATCTTGCTCGGCAGCATTGTGTTGTGTCACGTTTTTGTGTTATAAACTGTAAAGTTTGTTCTACTTGTACGCTGTGCATGCTATAAGTACATGTGTTTAGGTTACAAAAACCATGTTTTGAAATAATAATTTACTAGGCGGTTAAGACATTCTGCTGTACCTGTTTCAAATCTTTACTTAAAAAAGCAATAATATAGTTAACCGAAAGACATGCAGAACCATTTATTAAGTTCTAAGTCAGTCACACAGTCATTGAGATCTGAAATGGTGAGAATTTTTTAAATCGAATTATTTAAAATGGGCAATGTGCAGCCTACGAAAGCGTCCATTTGCACAATCAGCTGTCAGCTTGCAGTTACAATCAACTAAAAACGACATATGTGCTGCAATTTAAAAAAAATGCTAATGTTACCGTCGTACGACGATCTAGCCATAGAAAGGCCGTTACGCCAATTAAACTGCTAACTGTTTAACGAACAAATTTATTTCTATTTAGCATAACTGGGCTTTGTGCTGGTATCGGGATTAGAGATACTGTTGGAAAAGAATGATTTCGTCATTATACTAGCAGGATATGTAAAAATGCTCATGTATTCGAAGACTAGGCTAACAGGCCGTTGTTTTCTGACATTCTTTGGTGCACGGGAGACTGGAAAATCTCAGCAGAATTGCACGAAATAGCCAGGTATAGGTGGTGGTGGTATGCGCCATGGTATGGGGGCAAACATCCCCTGAAGTAGGAGGTGAAATACGAACTGGTATTTCAGTGGTGTAACTGGACGCCACTGATGGAGAAGATTGCGGCAAAAGTGAAGGTAACAGTAGTAGTGGCAAATGTGATGGGCATGGTGGTGGTATCGGTAAAGGCGATGGTGGCTGGGGTGCCCCGGGTGCAATTTGATCAAGCGATTTAGATTTACCCAGGTTTTTGTTTAGGTTTAGATAAACCAACAAAATCGCATTTTAAACGGTCTGCTTCCGAAAGGGAAAATTTTCTGCATTTGTCACATACGCCAAATCCCCACTTCCACCGACAATATAATGGCACGATTACCTTCTATACTCCCAATTTTCACGACAAAAGCTTGTGCTGTTAAACAATAACAGCAACAATGTTACTTAGAAACACGCATTGTTAAAACGATGCTTGGATCAAATCAAGGGAATGTGACAAGTCAAAATCTTAAACTCCAATGATGTAACTTTGTCTGTACGTGTAACTTGTAAGCATACAAGTTGCGTTGATTAAAGCCGGTGGCATTATGTGCAAGCCTTTAAAATATATTACACAAGTGTCTAATATGCCTAGCCCACATGTGTAGGTTTGGTATAGTTAAAATTGGTCCTTTCAGTATCATAGCCGTTTCACACCCCCACAATACAGATAATTTATGCATAATATGCATATACCACATGTTTAACTTCCATTCATAACTTTATAAACTGTCGCTACAACACGTTAACGCCAAAACTAGACTTATGACTTTCCAGCTTCGTAATCCCCATGTCTTATTCTGCAGAAATCACCATTTAAAAATTTAACGCGCAATTATAATTTAGAAATGAGTGGTGCTATGCTGTTCTTGCTCAATCTAGTTTCTTCAAACTAAACTTGTTCGATTTGTCTATTTTTGTTGAAGAGACGACGAATAAAATTAACTTCCTCGTAACCGCTTTTAATTGTATTGCAAATATGATGTATTTATTGAACCATTTGCAGAAACTACTATTCCAACCTTTTTTCGTACTATCAATCATGGAAAATTATAACATTGGTCAAAATCATTTCACGTTATTTGAAAATATAACAATGCTTTTTTATAAAGCACTCAATTTTTATTTTTATGCGAAAGGATGATGTTAAATGTTAAAGATGGATACAAAAACGAAAAAACAGAGCAGCATTTAATCTGACTCACAAAAAGGATAACAATTGGTCGGGCGATTCAATACAGGACTAATTAATAAATCTTACTGTAAAATGGTTTTACTGATAAGTAAGTTGTTACAATGTAGCTACTAAAATATTATGCGGCTTTAAAATTGTGCTTAATATTATAGTGGAAAAACATACTACTGGGCAATCGCCTCTCTGCAAAGCAAGGAAATGTTCCCAAAACTTGCTGCCATGCATGACGACTTCAGTATTGGCTAGGTTGGCTGTATTATTAATCTTATCATTCGAATCAGTCTTGTGTTACCGTAAAATATATTGTATGACCGGACAATTCAGGAAGGACAGGACAACTATAAATATTTAGACGTCGCACCGGGCACACACTGCGGCAGCTATGTCTCTTGTACGACTGCATAGAGAAAGCTCTTGTTACAAAACGTATAAAGGAAAGCATAAATTTTAGTATGCATACTTGGATGTGTGTTTTGATTAGCTTTTACCTCAGGAAATAAAATTAATTACTCACTTAGCCTTCAAACCTGAACAAAATTGTGTTTCTTTATTCGTTTCTCTGCATGGAGCACATTCTCTCTGTCATTTGATACTTCATTTTGCTCTGAGACTTTCACCCTGCAATTTGGGTTACTGCCATGTAATGAGTGTAGTGAAATCTTGTAGTTATCAGTGAGATATATTAAAAGATAATGACAACACAATACTTTTGAATTTCTGCTTTTTAAATATATTAAATATTTTTAAATATTCACTTATACCAAGTCAGTATTTTGTTTAAAAAGTTTTCCAAATTCAAATATAGCCCAAAAACTATTGCATATTTACAATCAACTTGGCTCATTATTGCAAGTCCTAATTCTGATTCTGGTTATTTCTTGAAAAGTTTTGGTAAGCAGTTTATGTACATTTTTACAGATCTAATTTTGACCAGTCTACAAAATCACTAGCGACAAAAGCTACCCCGACCAAGCATACAAAATTCGTCGACGACACCAGATACATCTAACGATACTTCGTACGCTACATATACTGGAAAAAAACTACAAATTATTCGAGTTATGACCACTTCATATATCCATGCGTCATACAAATATTTATGTCAATACCATCCTAACCCAACATTTATCGATCTTATTTGCATTCTACCTACCCCCCAAATAAATTGAGTTTCTATCAATCGCACATTATGCGAGTTTCCCTTTTTAAATCCGCGAATTAGACTCTGCAAATAAACCAGACACCATGTATTTCAACGTCACCAAACCAGTATCAAAATGGCTTTGAAGCTTAAATTGGTGGTATCAGTTGTCGCACCAGTGTCGGTGGTCGTCGTAGATTTAGTCGCCGATGCCTTTTTGTAGTGATATCACGTGTCGCATTAATTCAGCTCCGTTGTTGTGATCGCTGTTACAACTATTTTATTTAAAAAAATCTGTTTTTTTTCATGAAACTCTTTTCAGAACTAAAGATTTAAAAAGGCGGCGTTATGTTGGCAAACAATGCTTTCATGCCATTCCATGAGGAGATGTAGGCACCATTCAACCCAGTACAGATGTTCATTCATGCCCTTCTCGTTGTTGGTTTGAGCATCGTTATGATTATTGGGCAAATTTGGATGCTTTGGGTAACTTAAACATTTTTTTCTTCTGAAAATCCACAAATAAAATTTAGTAAAAGATCCACAATTATGAAACATCCTTCGTAGACAACAAAGCATAAAAGCCAATTAGCAATTTTTTCTCGAAATGGCCCCTTATATTTCTAATAAGTAAGCTATACTTTCACTTCACCGGAATATGAACTGTTTGACATGACCTAAATTTAAAATGGTATTTATCCAACTTTTCATGCTTATAAGAATTTGTTTTCTTTTGTTGGAGTTTGTAATCCTTACAACATCATGCCACAAAGGCTTCGCCCCATTGCCGTGTTTGGTTTTCGTGTTTTCTATCGTCAAGTCTAAATCAGTAAATTTGTTTATTTTTGGAATCTTAGGCATGAAAGGATACAATACCAGTTTACAATAATCGTTTTAGTAGAATTAAAATCCAGCATAAAAACCACAAATAACATTTTAGTTGGACATTCTAAGTCTTCATGCTGTTAAGATGATATTTAAACGAAAATTCGTTTTTTTATTTTTACAAAGTTACTTTTTTGTTTTTTGTTTATCAAGTTCTGATTTATTACGTAGATAAATCTAGATTTATCGTAGTTATAGTTTTAGTTTGTTTGTCTGTCTGTCTGTCCGTCCGTCTGTCCGTGTGCGCTCTAACTTGGACATCCTTCAACCGATTCTTTTCACACTTGTCACACAAACTCCTCAGGTCAAGGGGTATATCGCTAGACGTGTTCAGCCAAATCGGTTTAATGGTACAGGAATAACGGTCAATAGACGGTTACATGCATTTTAAATGGGCGAATTCTTTATTGCACCAATCGATAGATAAACGTATTGTGATCAAACTTTGTCAAGACAGCATGGTCTTAAACTCAATAGTTGTGGAGTAGCGGTCATTTAACGGGTTATTGGATTACAGATGTCGATATCAGATTAAGATTGCATATCATTACATGTCATGGGTTGTCAGTTGTCATCATTTAGATTTATTTACGTGTTTTCTTCATGGCTTGACATGACTTGTTGCAGCACATATTTCAAAATTTAATGCAGTAACATTTTACAGTTTTTGTAAGTTGTTGTTCTCGGTGTATCAATATTTTTTTGTTTTATTAGCATGGATATTCGTCGTTACTTAATTTAATCCAGTCTTTGAATGTTCCGTGTGAATTTTGAATACAAATTTTAGAAAAGCTATTTTGATGCATAACCCTGTGTAAATACCCCCAAACCATTCTCCCCTAAGCTACCTCTCCCCCCAAAAAAACCACTTTTCCTCCAGTCTTATCCAACCAGTATACCTCCTTCCAATAAGCTTACACCTTACACAAATGCATTTTCCCGGAAATAGTGTCATGGAGACGAATTGTTTGGGGGATATTTATCATATATTAGTATGTAACTATGGCAAAAATACATAGCTGATCTGAGCTTATGACTTGAAATTGTTTTTCGTAAGTTTGAAAAACCTTAACTCAAATCGCTTCCCTATTATACATAGTTTGATTTCATTGTTGTCTTACTTATTCCTATAGAAAAATTTAAAAACTTTACGAAGTAATTATTTTTTGCTTTCAAAAGTAACGCAGGTGTTTAGTGTTTTTGTTACAAGAAAGCAGTACAGTTAAATTAATATTCTGCAAATTTGCAGTACGCTGAGTGAAATGCGTAAAAAAGGATAAATCTTCAAAAACTGAGTGGTATTAAAAGTCTATCAAATATATCGTACATATAATAATAAAATAAATTCATCTGTTTCTTTAAGTAATTTTAATATCTTTAAATGTTGAAATAAAAATTTGAATTGTAACTGATTTAAAAAATACATTCTGTGTTTTAAATATTGAGAAATAAATTTTCTTCTTTATCACATTTTGCCAACATAACATATTGAATACCAGCAAATTGTGCTTGTGAAGAAGGAAACCAATGCGTATTTCACATGAGCAACTGTGGACCACACCATGCTAACTATGGGGCAGCTTGGGAGGATTCCGTGGTTGACTTTCCAAAACTATAGAGACACAACCGAATTCAGCTATGCCAAAAAACCCTGCTACTTTGTTTTCCCGATAAGATCCATCATCACATTTGGACCTTACAACGCATACATACTGATCTGCGACCTAAAAAACTTGTGAGCTATGATACATATACATATGAAAATACATAAGTTGAAAAACCAAAAGAACATTAAGATAGAACTAGAAGCATAAGCGTCACCTTAAAAAATTATGCTAACCTTGGAATTTAAATGTTCCAACTGCAAAATAACTTAAATTTATATGAATAAAGTTATAAATATAATTTAAATATATAAAAGTTCATCAAAGTTAATTTGGTTTTACTTCATCAATATATTATCTTCAAATTGTTATCCACGTTTCAGAGATGGAGAAGTCAGGAATCAATTTGAACGACATTGATGACAATGATTTGTGACATGAAACTTGTTTCGTTGTAAGTAAAGCTGTGCTTTCCACAGTTACTTGTATTGTAGTCCATTGCATCTAGACTAATTGTATGTTAGTACATGTTAATCAATGTAGCCGATCTTTCACTGTGCCTCTGACTTCAGTAAACAGCAAAAATACAAAAACACGCTTTGTCTCTGGTTTCACTTTGCCCAAATACCCCAAAATATCACTCTTGGAAAACTTGTTAGCACAGAGTAATTGTAGCTTCCTGTTTTGTTTGTGAGACTGACGGTCGTGTCATTTTCTTTAAGGAATTGTCTGAAACGTAGCGACTTGGTTGTAGTCATTTTTAATTGCATTGCAAATATGAAGAAAATATTGAACATACTATGCAAAAAAACATACTATGCCAACCAACGTATTTGGTTTTACACGTTGCAAAAGCATGAACAAAAGAAAAGATAAGTGTTGTGCGGAAGGAAAGTATCTATGACAATTTATTTCTACTGTTTTTGTAAAGGGCCATTTGGGAGAAAGTTAGAGGAAATAAAATCGATGCACACAACTCCAGCCGTACTTTTGTTAGTCTTTATGTATTTTTGTGTTTATGATTAGTTTTATCCTATGGGCGCCATTTTTGTATGAAACTTGAATGGGAACAACGCTTTTTTGTGAACGATGCTGTGTTGTATTATTACGTAAGGATAGCGTTTAAGATGGAGAAAGAAAGAAAAGGAAACAAACTGGTATTCAAATTGAGGAAATATTGATTGATTGCAGTCACCAAATATTCTCACTGACTCATTAAATAGTAGTAACTCAAATATTTTCTGGGTTTTAAAATCATGGAGGGAAAATATACAATAGTGGACCGTCGTCTCTCCAGAGAACACAGAAACATTCCCGAAACCCGGTGTCATGTCTAAAGATACATGTTGTATGAGCAGCAACCATCGAAACAGACGTGATACCAACCGTCCCATACATAATAAATGAGAGTTCTCTTTTCTCTTTCACCAATGTACCAGAATCTGAATAAACGACGTGTTTCTTCGACGACATCACAAAACAAATTTAATTACGTACCTACAGTTAAAATCTGTACAAAGTTGTTTTCTCTTCATAGAGGATAGTCTTTCCATCATTCGATACCTCATTTCACTTTGAGACTTTCACTTGCACACTTTCGTCTATTGCAGTGAAATATTGTAATGATCAGTGACACATCCATCCAGATACATTGAAAGATAAAGATCACATCAGTTATCAGTTACAACGGTTTTATTTTTAAAGACACCTTTTTGTTCTTTTCCATTAAAAATCTATTTTTGGGACAATCGATTTCAAAAGGCCGCGTTTTGTTTGAAAACACAGCTTTGATACCATTCCATGAAGAGGTGCAGACACCATTCACCCCATTGCAAATTTTCACTGATGTCCTGACGATTGTAATTGTGGTTATCATTGTGATTATCGGGCATACTTTGATGATATGGGTAATTTAAACATGGTTTATTTATTTATAATCTACAAGTAAAATTGGGTGAAAGATTTTCAAATATGAAACATACAACCAACTATAAAAGCAAATTAACAATTATTCTGACAGTGGTCCCTTATAGCTGTCAATATGCTATATTTTTAATTAAACATGAAATATAAACTGTTTGACGTGATCTTAAAAAAATTTGCGCTAGTTTGAATCCTGATAACTAATTGTTTATCTTTTCATTTTTAGGTCATAATAAAATATCTAAACATTTGTTCAGTTTGGGGGTGGCCAATGTCTAACAAAATCTACCCACAGCATCATCTTGTCAGGGCTTCACCCAATAGCCTTGTTTGATTTTTCGACAAACAGCAATATTCTATCATTAAGTCGAAATCGGTAAGTTGGCTTTTTTGTAATTTCTCGCATAAAAGGATGATACCAATTTACATGCAAAATACGACGTCTAACCACACCAGCGTACGTGATTTGCTATGATTTTTTTTAAATACGTTAATTTCTATAAACCAGTTTAATATTATTGTTTAAAATAATATGTTATTGTTCATAATTCTTTCCTCACAAAAAGTCTTGAATTATTTAAGAACCTTGAAGTTCCCTAAAAAAATCACTTGTTTTTATTACTTGATTTAAAAGCTAAACAGAAATTTTATCCAATTGATTTTGAAACACTGACTTTGGATATTTATTTATTTTAGTATTTAAAGAGTTAGTTTGGCTAATATGCTCTTAAAGTTTTATAAAATCAATCCCGTCAATTAAACACGTATAACTACTCTATCGTATTCCATTTCAGGTATTCCTTTAAGCTTAAATATTGTATACGGTGATTTTTTGTGTTATGATTAGTATTTCTCCATAGTTTTTTATGTAATTTGAAAAAGAAACATTGTTGTTTGAAGAAATATTTTTTTATATAGAAGTGCTGTGTTGTAATATTGCGTATATATATAAAGTCTGAGATCGAAAAAGGAAAGAAAAGGAACAGGATAGTATAAAGGTTTACTCACATGAAGAGTGGAAATTGGTTTAATTGAGGAAAAATATTTGATTTTGTCCATCAAATGTTCTCACAGATTTAATAAAGGGTAGTAACTTAAATATTGTCTTGAGTTGAAAATCATATAGGAAAATTATTCAGTAGTGAGCACTAGTCTTTCTACCACGCACGGAAATCTTCCCGTATCAGGTCTGGTATTAACCAGTTATATCTTTTGAATATCCAGCTCACATTTAAGACCTTCGGCCATAAATCATGAGTCCATGAATAGATGCTTGATAGATTCGGATCATTAACCAAATTATAATATGAATCTTATGCTACTATAAAACATGATATATGGCAAGACAATTCAAGTACGGACCACCATATTTACGTCACTGAGGGCATATCATGTCATATGGTTATGTATAAGCAATTTGTATTGTTAAATCTATTAAGTCGAAGGTTTTATTTACAGGAAGTCACGGAAGAATTGAAAAAGCCGAGATCATAAAGCAACCAGCAAGACAAGTACGCTATAAATGATCCCCCACACAAAACACGATATCTATGTATCTTTTACTAACGTAACATAATCTGACCAAAAGAGAGCACATTCGAAGGTATATTCGTTCAAAAAATATTATTATGTATATACGTATATGTTTCGACAAAGACATTGACATAGATGTCCTTCTACTATAGAAAACAAAGTTAATTACTCAACTTCCGTTTGAATCTGTACGTATTCATGTTTTCTCTCTGCATAAAACACGGTCTCCCTGTCATTGGATACCTCATTCCACTTTGAGACTTTCACCTTACGCTTTCATTTACTTTTAAGTAATGAGGATAGGGAAATTTTGAAGTAATCAGTGACATACCCATCTAGATTCATCAAAATTTTTGAACTACTTCTTTCAAATCTCCAATTTTTAAACTTAAAAAAAGCTTTCCACGTTTTATAGCAGCACATCTGTAATAACAATAAGTTTGCTATCATTACAATTCCTTATTCTCACAAAACCGGGGATTTTTTACCTTCGAATACGAAAGTGACAAATTTATTTTGTAAGAAACTCTAGCAACTTAAAAGCAAGTTATCCGCATTTCAAAAGATCGCGTTTTTGCTATCATTACCAAGTCATCCGTCCCAAATCTGATTCTGATTATTGTTTGACAACTTTTTGGTAAACCATTGATGTACATTTTCGTTTATCTAGTTTTGACCACATCCGTGATTCTTCACTTTGTAATACGAAAGCGACAAAGTGCATTTTAAAGAAACTATTTTTTTTTGTTTTCTAACTTTTTTCAGAACAAACAATTCAAAGGCGGTATCATGTTACCAAACGCTACCTTGATTCTATTCCACGAAGTGATGGAGACACCATTCGGCCCACTGCAGCCGATTACAGAATTTCAATCCGGTATCAAACATGAGCAGGTGATTGACTTCCTGCTGGCTATTATAGGCATTCTTCTGATCATCGTGCAAACTTGGATGATATGGGTAATTTAAAAACTCTTGTATTTTCTACTTACAATTCATAAGTAAAATTCAATTAAAAGTTCTCGACTTTGGAACGACCTATGAAACAAAGAAGCAAATTATCATGTTCCTTATTATTGACCAATCAAAGTTAGGCCAAAAAGTTTCGATGTTATATTTTCATTTAAACATGGATTATAAGCTGGGTTTGATATGCTATTAACTGAATATGTCTAAGACCACGGATTTTCAATACTCCCCATGTATGAAATGTACCGATTTAAAAACAATTATGATTTTCTGATACCCGGGAACAACTGGGCAAAACGTCTAAAACCGTTTTTAATAACTTCAAAAGTATTCGTTATATAAACTTTGAGTTGGTCCAAAATATACACCTTTAAAATGTCCATGTATTCACGGAAATTTGAAAGTGGTGGTGGTGGTTCATAAACGAGTGGTGTTGACTTAAACCCAAAAATCGCCATTTGTGAAAATTTTATTTTTTGAAGTGCCTAATCTCATGTCAACTTGTGAATCTGAGGGTTTTGAGGGAAAATGGTTTATTTCTGTGAATTAACTTTTGAGGTTTTTTCTCCTGCTACAAATCATAGCTTGTAACAAAGTTTCTCCTGATAGAACAAGAAGAAAGGGATACTATTCATTAATATGTCGAAAGTGAAATACTCATAATATTTTTGTCACGATTTTTCATGTGCTCCTGACACTAGATGAAACTACTGTCTCATGCAAAAGTTGTCTCATACATATTTACACTCTTTGTTATATGCGAGACAATAGCAAGAAATTTGTACATTATTGGTAAAAATTTGGATACTTTCTCAAATATGATACAGTAATGAGTGACAAAAAAATTCCAAACACCCGTGCTGCGAAGCTTATATAAGAAGACCAACTTTGAGAAAGCTAGTTCCTTTATTGTTTGATTTTTGATGTACATGCTCTGATCCCTTCAAGAATTATCTATATATGCACTCAAATGGTTTCGTTACATATCCCGAAAATTTACTTTGCCAACTACTGATAGGATTAAAATAGAATGGGAGTCTTGTTGACAAAAGAAAATCAATCAAAAAAATTGAGGAACCTGATTTTTCTTTGTAAAATTTATTTGATTTATTGGAGTAATCAGAATTCACTGAAATAAACCATTTTTTCCACAAAAACCTCACTTTACCGTTACAATGACTCAAATCTGAAAGTCAGTCACAATTATATTTGTTTAAGAAATTCCGACAAAAACTAACAGGCAAAAGTAGTCGTTTTATTAGCTAGAAAACGTTTTTCTCATTTCAATTTCAAGGACCCTATATTCGTTATCTTGTCATCGAGCTCTATTGGAAAATGGTTTCGTAATCGGAGAATCTCATACATGGATGGAAATGAAAGTCACACATACACGCAAGGTTCACAAATTCGAGTTTGTTTTGTTAGTTGTTTTCTTTTCCATTTAGGGCATACTAAAATATGTATACCGGTCTGGATGGTTGCGGTTGCCAAGTGCTACTGTGGTTCCATTTCACCCACGAGTCCAGCCGCGAAACGATTTTGTTGTAAGTGCTTCACCTGGTAGCCGTATTTGTCACTTTTGTATGCAATTGTCCATAGCGTAACGTCTGTTTTTTGCAAATTTAGGCATAATAGGACACACCTGCAGTTTTCATTCAAAAATGTCATCATTGCAGGTCATCAAACGTTAATCTGCATCATCTTTATCACTATTAAATGATTTTGCTTTAAATTGTTTTTAAAATTGAGTACATGACCATAAAATAATTAATCTTTATTATACTCAATCAGGGATCATGAATGAGCTTTGAGATTTAATGTCATGTAAAACGTAATGTAATGTAAAACAGTTTATTGATATGAGTTCGATATTTTAAAAATATTTAAAAAACTTGGTTTATGAGACACTTTGTACCCCTTTAACGGTGGATAGATGAGCATGCTGAAATATTTGCCATTTCAAAAGCATTTGAATTATAAATAACTCATAAGTGTCCTCACAAAACATGCAAAACTACCCATGTGGTCCTGAAGTTTTTAACATTCACGTGATCCTTTCAGTTCCAAAAATTAGACCATTACAACTACAATTATGCAATTGTACGCATGTGCACCATTTATATCAACTTATTTTGTTCAATAAAACTCATCAGTTGTTTAGCTAAATAAGCGTTGCTTATAAAAAATTTAACAGTTTAGGATAAAATTAGACTTATAGGATAACCATTTAATTGTTACTTAATTAAATTAGTGTCACTGATCCATCGTATTTATTTTCAGTGTGTAGTTACAGGATTTCGATTTATAGATCAGTTATAATAATCAGTTGGATTTAGTCATCTGCTTATAGAGTACGTTATCAAGTTACATTAAAAATATTAAAACGAATAATCGGTTCTTCAAGAAAGTAAATGTGTGACTGGGACTTTTAAAACTTTAAAAAAATAATTTATTGTAAAGTGAGTTATTTAATACTTGACAAAAGATATGAAACTTTAGTTAACTTATTTGGGTGGAGTCACTGATTACATTTAAGAAATAAGTGTGTTTTTGTGGAGAATACTGAAATTTTAAAACTTGAATACATTGAGCTCATACATTGTTAGGCAAATTTTATTTATTCTTTGCTGTTTGGTGAGCTTTTTTGCACCTATACAAAGTCCAAAATCAGTATGAATCTCCCTATGTAGTAAAATAAAGTAGGCATCACATTTCTCTAGTCTTTAAAACGACTACTTTTGCCTTTTAAATTCCGTCAGAATTTCTTGAAGAAAAATAATTGTGACTGACTTTCGAACTTCAGTCATTTTAACGGGAAAGTGAGGTTTTTCTGAAGAAATGATTTATTTCGGTAAATTTTCATTATCAACATATATTAAATACAGTTTGCTCATAACAGATCAGGTTCCTCATCGTTTGGAGGGCTTTTGTAATTAACTTGGGTCGACAAAACTCAATTTTTATTTCGAATCCAACAGTATCTAGCAAAAATAATGCATATATAGATAATTTTTGAAGGATTGAGCATGAACATTTAAAATCAGACAGTAAGAGAAACTAGTTCAATAATCGTTGGCTATCAAATATATTGTTTATAAGCCAGTAGCTAGACAGTGTCTCATAAATAAATAAATCAACGTATAATCTGTAATGGGATGCTAAAGTCGAAAAATTTGTCAATGATTACTCGCTCTTATTTGAGACACAGTATTGAATTCAAGTCGATTGAGGTAAAGGTGGTTCAAATGTGTTACTATATATTGTCTCGTATTTCAGAAAGCATGTCTCATATTTGTCCTTCCGGTATTTAGAGAAAGTAACTTTTATATGAAACATTCTGCTGATCTCAATAGTTCAGAGTTAGTTTCTCCTACTGTCAGGAGCACAAGAAAAATCATGAATTTTTTGAGTATTTTCCGTTTGATACAGTCATCAAAAGTATTTCTGCCGCCTTATCCATCAGGCAAAACATACATAAATATATAACAAGATGGGCTTTAGTAATATCCCAATAAAAGTAAGATTCTCATTGCTAGCTATCCTAGTCCTTGGATACTTTTCTTGGGTCTGATTTGTGCACAAAAAATTACCAAAGCCCTCAAATTGATGGGGAACCTGATTTGTCTTGAGTAAACTGTATTTAATACGCCTGGATAATGAAAATGTACTAAAATAAATCATTTTCTGCCAAATATCTCACTTGTGAACAGCTTGAGCTTGTGTGAACAACACATGTTTTTCCTTGCGCTCCTGCTAAAAGTAGAAATAATATTTTAAAAATATTTAAAATCGAAGAGGGCACCACAAAAACTAGGGTTACGGATACTTAAAGGTATCCTCACATTCCTGAGGTCAAGATTTGTGCGCTCGGAGTAGAGGTATGGACACCCTTTGACCTTTTTATCCCCAACCGAAGGGTAAGTAGGTAAGAATATATAGCAAGGATACATAACATATGGGATTGTTATTGTTATGTTCAACAGATGGAGAAGATGAATCCTTCAGAGGAGGATGTCTTACTGGCATCTTCCCCAGAAGGAGAAGGAGAGGAGACAACTGTGGAGGAGAGAATGATGCTGGGGGAGGAGGAGGAGGCAAGTGGAGGTGCCAAGGCATCCCCGCCGCCACCACCACCACCACCAATAGAACCGATTGAGATAAATTTGAGAGGAACAAGTCAATCCGAGGGGGAGAGAGTGCAGGTGTCTACTGATGTAGTGGAGGAGTTTGGAGGTGCTTCGGCATTTTCAACACCACCACGCATCCAGACATCTCTACTACGGCCAGATTACTTGTTCCAATCAAGTTTGAAGAAAGATGATGAGGTGACGATGGTCAAAAGGACTAGTGTGTTTCCAGACCCACCACCTCCGAAAAGAAACTTCTTCCTTAACCCTATCCGGGGCAAAAATTACAAAAGTAATCAAAGGAAGAAGTTCAAGAAAATGAGAGCGAGTGGAGTCAATGTTGGGGGCGATTCCATGGGGACAAACTTGGATGGCATGGATGATGTTTCCAGCAAACGGAAAGCATCTCCCATGACCCAAGACGATTTTGAATTTAAACGACCGGGGGGGGTTTATCGTTCGGTAGCTGTAGTGGATGGTGACGCGCAGACGCCAACCAGCAGCAGGGCAGCCCAACAAACCCAAAAACGAAATGAGGCTGGTAACCCCAGCACCCATGAAACTGGTAACTCCAGCACAGGTGAGGGAGGTAACTCCAGCACCCATGCTGAAGATGCCAGTACTAAGAAAAACTATGCGGATGTTGTCCGGACCGAACAAGTCTGGATAACATACGCTGAAGAAGGACACAAAGAAGTGTCACAAGTAGACTTCGCTCAATTTCGCAGCGCATTCGAAGGGGAGATGAAGCTCAGAGATGGGCAACATGATCTCGGATGGCTCCAAATTGAGCGAACAGTAAACAACCAAAGTGGCCGTATCGCAGTGCACTGCTGCAATATGGACACTGTTGAATGGGTAGTTGGGGTGACACCTCAACTACTTGAAGGGAAATTCAA
>JAQFZH010002014.1:0-18276 GCA_034695485.1 Entomobrya nivalis
TATTATGTTATCATGTTATAGTTTGTAGGATCGTGAATTTTTAGCTAACTTTGATTAGAATTTTATGAAATCTAGCCCTAGGAATTTGTATTGTGAAGTGTATCTGCTCGACCTTTTACGGGCAAAATCACTATTTGGTTATCGTCATTCGTCATTGTGGTAGTACTAAAGAACGTTGACGTGTTGTGTTATATGTAGTTAGCCTTTAAATATAATACACGCTTGTTTGTGAGTGTTCATTTCTCCCATCACTTCACGTGTAGTGAAGTTCATCGGTTGTCATCATGTCTAAAAGAACGTCGCAGCCATCACAAAGCTCGCCACCGCCATCAAGTGGTGTCGATTTTCTGGTTCGCACAATGAGTAAGTAGCTTAAATACTATAAACTTTGCAAACATGTAAATTGTGGTTTGATTGTTGGCTTTTAATAATATTTAATTTTGTTTGTTTTCTCTCTCATTACACAGTTGAACGGGAGTCCACCGGTAAACGACCAATTCGGCCAAAAAATGTCGAAGATTTACTTCAATCAACAATGCAAGATGAGAGTGATGACCCAGATTTCGATTTTGAAGGGGAAGACTCCGATTCTGTTGGAACCCTGGATTCAGATGGAGGTTCCAATGATAGTGATAAAAGCGGTGATGAAAATGCTCAGAATAGCGATGATGATGAATCTGAAGATGAAGATTATAAAGGAAAGGATGAAAAAGAAGGTAAATTCTAAGTGCTTTATCTGAAATATTGTGCATTTTATGGAACAAAGCTGATAAGATCGGAGATCGTGATGTAAGTATGAATTAACTTGACTTCATTGTTATAATTTTTAGGAGCATCAAGTTCAAGTGGACATGATAGCGATACTGATAGTGATTCTAGTAATGATGAGTCGCAAGAAGGCTCTGATTCTGAAGACGAGCCTGACACAAAGAAGTCTGCTCTACGAGAGACCTTAGAAAAGCTCAACGAATCCAACAATTTTATGGCAAAACGCCCTTCAAAGAAAAAGCGAAAGGTTGTAAAGAAGGATACTTCAAAACCGAAAAAGGTTTCCAAAAAGTCTTCAGTCAAGAAAGCTGGTACAGATTCCACGAAAAGCAAGAGCACTACCCTTCACAAATCCAAGTCCTCAGTTAAGAAGTCCAAAGTGTCAAAATTAAAGGTCTCTGCCAAAAAGACGAAAGTTGGAAGTAAGAAGATTTCAGTTGAGAAAAGGAAGAAAAAGAAAGGGAAGAAGACGGATGAAAAGTCAAAGCACCGTTCCATTCTTAGCTTAATAGATGATGCGGTAACCAATCAAAAAGAAAACAGAAAAGAGGTAATCCAATGTAAACTGAACATCTTAAAATATGTAATAATAACTAGTAAGTATTTGCTAACTAATCGTTTGCTGTAATAGATCGAAGTAAAGAAGCCAATTTGTTCAGCTTGTCTTGGGGACAAAAGTGACGATGCCAATGAAATCGTGGAGTGTGACTCATGTGGAATATCAGTTCATGAAAGTAAGAATAGAGTCTAATTTTGTGTTATAAGATTACGAAGTTTAATGTGTGCAAAGATTTAATTATGTATGGTTTCATTTTTGTGACAGTTTGTTATGGCCTGTCGGCTGATAATCTGAGTGTGTCTAGCGGATCTGGATCGTCCAGTCAAACAGAGCCGTGGTTTTGTGATGTTTGCAAAAGTGGATCTGAAAATATATTTTGTGAACTATGTCCAGTTGAAGGTATGAATATCGTGTTGCTACTGATCATCTAGTTTAGTAATTATTGCAATGGAATTACTAATAATTGTTGGTTATTTTTTATAGGTGGATTATTTAAGGAATCTACTGCTGGCCGATGGGTTCATCTCGTATGTGCCCTATACACCCAGGGTGTCGTTGTTCATCATGATTCCAGTATCAATTTGTATGAGCTACATTATACAAGGTGGGGATCTCATAGTTGCGCAGCTTGTGAAAACGAGCGTCAGGCACATACTGGAATAGTCATATCGTGTGATGCTGGAATGTGCAAGACATATTTTCATGCAACGTGTGCGCAGAAATTAGGACTACTTTCAGATCCGAATCAGGTGGACTTTGCGGAAGCTGATCCGTACTACGTTTCCTGTAAAATGCATACTAATCGAGAGACAATGAAGTATGATAATAATTTTAATAGTGTAGTTTCTTCGTTTGATACAAGTTTCGTTGATTGGTTTTTTAATTGTGCATTTGTTTTGTTTATTAATAGGCGGCGTATCAAGCTTTTCAGCGCACTTCAAGAACAACTTCGTATTAAAAAAGAGCGAAAAGAAATGGAAGGACTTCCCTCTGGAGCAAATGCAGATCAAGCTAGAATTCGTAGAAAATTAGATAAAGTTCGCCGTAAGACTGCACTCAAACGAGCTCATTACTTTAATAATTTAGAAACTGTTGATGTACCTTCCCAGTCGACAATTACAGACCAACTAGCTGCTAGTTCATATTGTAACTTACCAAGCTCCTGGACAAATGGAAATAAAAAACAAAGGCTGATGCACACATCGGCTAAATTAGGAATGGATTTTTTAAGGAAGGCGGAGAGATTAGGGGAAGATATAGCTGCGCACGAACTAGAAGTCAAACATGAAAAAATCGTGTCAAATGTGAAACGGAAGTGGAATGTGTTACCTGCTATGAGTGTAGAATACGCAGCTTACTATGCGGATCGAGAACATCGGATAACTGGTCTTATGGATCAGTATGATAAGTCAGTTAAGGAAAACCAGGATATGATGGACAAAGAAATTGGTTTGAAAGATGTTTGGGAAACGCAGACTGTCAACCAGATGGCTATGGCTGAAGAAACAGACTCTGTGGAAAAGCAGTTGGCGTCCCTTGTTGATATTTTATCAAGCGTGTGTCCAAGTGATAAAAAGTTAGCTTCAAAGTTGCAAGGCTTAGTTAATCCAAAGGGGCTCTCTGGAACTCGCCGAAAAAGTCCAAGTATGTCTCGAGGTGACAGAAAGTCTCCAACACCAAGAAGATCATTTTCTTCTAAAAAGGGGATGAAGAGCAGAAGCAGAGTATTCTCATCGTCTCCGTCTCGTTCAGGTAAACAGCGCTGTTTTATAAGTACAGACAGAATGTATCATGTGAAGCAATACCTGCATAATATACTCTAATTAATATTATTTATCTCTCAGGTAAAATGGCTGTTGCTGTTTGTGATACATGTTCAAAATCGGATGGTCAGCATCTAATTACTCGCTGTGACAAATGTGGAAAGCATTATCATTTGGGGTGCCTTGATCCACCGCTTACTCGAATGCCAAAACGTTCACGTTTATGTGGATGGTGAGTAAAATTATAAGATCTCAAGTTTATTAATTAGCTAATTGTGATGCAGGCAAATTAAACCATTGTTTGTTTTTGAATGAAGGATGTGTTCGGACTGTTGCGAGGCTCCATCTGAGACTGAGGGACAAGTTGACACAGAGGCCCCTCGAACGCTGAGAGGTAGAACAAAAATACACAAACCAAGGAAATACAGGGGTTCTGATGAGTCTGAAGATGAGAAACCTGAGAAAAAGCCAGAAGATATGGATTCACCTAAAGGGATAAAGAAGTCACCTAAAGCAAACTCAAGCAGTTTCACTTCTCCTGAGGTAAATTTTTACTAACTATTAAAAATGTATGTTATTTTATTATTTTTTCATACAACTAATGCAATCAAATAAATCCTTATTTTAGACCAAACCAGCAGTAGACTTAACTTCACTTCTGCCTCCGATATCAATCCGACTGCATAGTAGTACACCTATGGAGAGGAGACGCCGCAGTGGTAGTGCCAACTTGCCGACGACACCAGTGTCTGCTGCATGTTCACCTATCATTCCACTAACGTCAAATGGACCAAGCATTGTTCCCGAACTCCCTTCCCCCAGAGGCACTGGGAAAGTAGCTCTGGAACCTGAAATGAGTGCACAAATTGAATTAAAGCCAATTGTAAACGAAGGGAAACCTATGAAAACGAAGGCTCCAAGAAAAAGTAAAGCGAAGGTAGCAAAAGTTCCTAATGTTAAGGAGCCAAAAGTACAACAAAAGAGAACTAAACGTAAAAGCCCTCCGATGGAAGTGGACAACAGCAGCGGGATCGAAAGTAGTTCCCCTTCTAAACGCAAGTCTTTGGATGGGGTAGTGACAACCTTAAAAGTAAATGGGATAAATGACACTCCATTGCTGACAACAGAAGACAATACCTCGGTGAAAGTCAAGGCTAAAAGTTCTCGATCAAAAAAGAAGAAAAATGTTAGCATAGACCTTAGTAGTGAACAGAGTGTAAATGTGTCAACTGATGGAAATATTACAAATAGTGAGAAGGTTGTTAAACCAAAGAAGCCAAGAAAGAAAAAAGGAGATGTGTCAAATGCCGCCGCTGAAAGCTCTACTGATGCAATTGCTGATATTCAACTAATTACTGATAGTGCAGTATCCACTGGAAAAGCAAAGAAACCTAGAAAGAAAAAACAAAAAGAAGTTAAGATTGCTGTCGACGACATAGATGCAGCGAATACCTCAGGAACTCCAGTAGTAGTATCAAAGAAAAAGTATGTTAAGTCCAGGGCTAAGGCTGCTGTACCGCAGGTGGCAGCTCCGATCAATACATCACGTGATGAGACAAACGGTGTTAATCTAGTTATGGGAAAGGTTACTAGTCAGTTCATTGAAGATAAATTAAAAAGTATTCAGAATGGAGCACTGAAGATAACCAAAAAGAGAAAGAGTTCCACTGGACCAAACGCAACTCCGGCTACCACGCTCTCTACCACAACAGGTACTCCCAACGAAAAGGAAAAGTCAGTTCCACCCAAGAAGCGCAAGCGTGTTGCTTCAAGCGCGCAGGGTCCACCCAATAGTGTTGATAGTGTTATTGAAGCAGTATCAAGTGGGAAATTTGTGGACAGTACACTCCAGAATGGATCATGTCAATTGTATGGAGACAAGCAAGCTGCTGAAATGTCAACTGTTATGCAAGGAGTAAGTTTTAGCCTCGGGCTCTCTGTTTTTATTTGGTCTGGTTTCTATACCTGTTACATTTTAACATAAATGTTTGTTTTACAGGTTTCATCTATGAACAGACCTCCAGAGCAAAAACTTATGCAGGGTACAGCAATGGGTTCCGGAACAAACACAGGTGAAATGGTAACGGTGGACGCCAGCTTCCTACTTGATGCAATAGGATCCAATCATAACAGCTACGGTGTCAATAGTAATTCTGCCAAGTTTTACTCCGGACATCAAAATTGTATTGGAGGTTCAGAATCTGGAGTTGTAAAAATGTCATCTAGTGGCGGAGCTTCCGGTAGCAGTGAAAATGTTATACGTCTTCAGTATATCGATTCTCCTTCTGTTTCAATCTCGGATTCGACTATCATGCCACCACCAGCACCCTTGGCTTCTAACTCAAACATGTTTACTGGTCTTTGTGCAACATGTACGAGGGCTGATAGTACCCATCTTCTAGTGAAGTAAGTTCGTAAGCCTCTTTCTATAAATATTGGGACTTATGTGTATTTTGGATGTAATGCTTATGTGTTACTACATTTTTAATTTCAGGTGTGACAAGTGTGAGCTTGAGTTTCATTTTACATGTCTTAATCCACCAGTGAAAAATTCTCCCAGGAAAAAAGGACATCCTTGGTTTTGTAGTGATTGTGATGATGGCGAAAGTCAGGTAAACAGACATCAAATCAATAAATAATATGTATTTAAAGCAATATTGTCTGCGCACACATTTGCTATAACATTTGCATTTTTTGTGATTTTCAGCTTCAAGAAAATGGCGTGCTTCCAGCTATGAACTAACTTTATAATGTTGTGAAATGCAACTGTACTTGTTGGATAACTTGATAAACTTGAAGTTTATAACGTTATTGTTTGATAAAAATTACTTACAAATTATCTCAATGTAATGTTTATTTTGTTTTAACATATTTTATGGAATCTTGGAAAAGCTTTTCGTGTTAATATAAATGTCTGAAACCAAGTTTTGTTATCTTTTAAGAATATTACGTTACGAATCATTTTTGTCAACGAATTTTTGACCCAGTCACTGTTTGTTAATGGTCATGTGATAATTCGTAAGAAATAATACGGACACATTTTCTATAGATCATATACCAGGAATTCTTTAATAGTGTACATAAGAGCCATTTTTAAAGTGTTGAATAAATGAAGTTTGCGTTGAAACAGTAATAACTTTTTATAAATCTGGACGTATCATTTAATCAACAAAGAAACCATTTGTTTGTAAAAGCGACACCAGTCTATATATAGCGTCTAGATCACTTTGGCATCATTCTCTTTTACTTTATGCCTACATACATATATCCTTTTTGCTGCCATTAAATCTAATCATGCGGAATGCTTTGTGGGTTAAAGTTGCTAATTGGCTTGCTTAACATATCATGACATATAACGATGTTCAGTACTGAACTGTACGAGATATTTGGCCCTTCATTTTTCTCTACGGTTAAATGCATGTTGAATTAAAAATATGAATGCGAAGTCATCTCCACGACGACATAAATCCGACCCCAGATACGCGCCAGAAAATAGCCATTTCCGAATTTGACCGAGTTGTGATTGGCCATAAAACATGGAATTTAAAGATAACCTAATCATTTCACGAATGAAAGGAGTAAAATGATTTAGTTGCGGTAAAATAAATCATGCAAAACAAAATTTTATAATTTCAATTTTATAGTATTTTCAATGCGTTCACATTAACATCCGAATTAAATAATGATTGAACAACTACGCGTTTAGAAATAAAAATAAATGATACTCATGATTAAATTAGTTTTTTCTAGGAATTTAATGTATTTGTTGCACATGAGCCATGAGCATTCTTTAAATTAAGCATATTTATCCGGATAACCATTTTATATTGATGTATTTTGTATGTTCTATCTTTGTAAGAAGAAATCAATTTTGTGACCCAAAATCTATTCTAAGAATTTATAACATTTCTGCCAATTACACCATGAGTATCCGTCGCATCGTCAGTATGTTGTAAATGTAATGTATGTTGCATGTATTGACTATTCATAAATCATGTTATATACGTCACGCCATCATTTTAATTATGCAAAAGTGACAATCGTATTGATTGTAATAATAATTATCGATTCGATCATATCTGTGTCCAGTAGGCCGGATTCCGGAGCCCTAATGACTGAAACTGAAGGGAAAACATTGGATAGGTTCGGTCCAGAAGTTTCCAATAACAAAAATCTGGACATTATTGCTGAATCTAACGAACAGTCTCAGCTCGGGTACATTGATCGAACTGCACTTGAGAAAATTTGTAAAAAAGCCAAAGGTTGTCCTTCTAGTATAGAAGAGTGGATCGTCTGTGGAAGTAATGGTCAAAACTATCAAAATATTGGAATACTGGCTTGTGCACAATTATGCAATTTAAGTACGTCACATACAAATTATTATAAATCCTTTATTACTAAAGTATTTAAAAATAAATTTCACAGTAATAATCATGAAAATTCCTTAAAATTAGAGCTAAAATTTGAAAAATTTGGATCGTGTCAAAATTCCACACGGTTGCCATTACAACTTAACGAAATCCCAACAAGAGCCAGTGTAACTGGAAGAGGACAGGGGCCTAAGAAACGATTACTAAAAGAACTTGTTGAAGACTCAGATATTAAGGAGGGCGAAGTTGTGAATTATTTGAAGAGCAGAATTCAATCGAGGCACCAAGTCCGTGGCTTTCCTCCTGCGGTAGACGATTGGTGCAGAGAACATCCTAGCGAATGTCCGAGCGGGTATGATCCCATGGTCAACCCAGAAGTTTATTTTATACCAGCTATTCCATACAATGAAAAAGAGTTTTATAAAAATAAATCCTAAGGAACACGAATAAAATGTTTAATTCAGTAACAAATAAGTGAAAATCATCTTATTATTTAAATAGTAAGAATAATGTCAACATTCACAATCATTAATTTATAATTTCTCAATTAAATAACGAAGAAATGAAAGTTCAATACTTTTCAGTACGAAATAGTAATCCATCCAAGCTATTCCAGACACTTGGCATATGATTCTATTTATTTCTCGTTTGCTCTTCCATCATCAAAAATTTATGCATAAAAGCACAACTGTTAGCCGAACAAATACATACCTGAAGCTCGTTAACTATGGTTGTGTATGATATGCATTTTATGATTTTTCACACAATTTTTAAAAACTTAATTCATCTGTGTTTTTTAAATATTAACACGCCAAATATTGATGATGATATTTCCGACTGGTTGGATTAACATATTTCAACAATAATGTTAAAGGGACAAATTCATTTCTTTAAATATAAATTCTGTTACATGGACAAAACGGTCTCGCACGGTTAACAAAATACACCAAAAATATGATAAGATAATAAGATGGTGATGCACTAAGACATAATCGACTCCATGATAGCGACCCAAATGATGATAAATATGTGACTTGATGGGGTAATGTGAAACTTACCGTGAACTGTGGACACCTTCGTACCTTAATTGTTAGTTAACTTAAGCCTGTACTCGTTTAACACTGAGATGTCTAAAATTGACATATAATGGCGTATTTAGTATTAAATTAATAGTGGTTTACGAAATCATTTAAAGCAACAGTATAGGTATTTCTTATACTGAAATTCTATTATATAATACATACATTGTACACCGAATGTATACAATATATAAATATTGAATACATTCTAATATTATATTCGAATTCTTTATTGGACATATTAGAATATTTGATTCGAATTCGAATTCTATTGGATTTTTTTCATATTTTTATTCGAATATTCGATTCGAATTCTATTGGTTGTATTAGTGACTTTAAGTAGTGACATGTCTGTATACGACAATATGGACTCAACTTTGAGCTTGCAATGCATGATGAAACATTATTTAAAAGTGAGATTAATATTTACAGTGAGTTAATACGAAAGGATAGTTTCAATTAAGCTGGAATTTTAAGTGCGGCTTGGACTACTGTTCGTGCAGTTTAGTATCCCGTGAGCTTAAACGATGGTCTTTTTGACGCACCCAGCAACGAGTAATGCTGGTTAAGTAATTTTACTTTAGCAAACGGACTAAAGTGTTCAAGCAAATGATCCAATCTTACATACAAAGTTAGCTTCAGTTTTGTTTTTCGTTTTATGTGATAAAATTCCTTTCATGTTGAGCATACATTTTACATGATTGCCTTTTTATTTCGTAAATGCCAATGCTAAAGACTTTTTATTTCGATTTCTAGGTTTTCAATATTCGACTACATACTTATTCGTTCTGGAATTGAAAACCATATTACAAGACATATATGTATATGATATATGCATGTATGTATGTGCCACTCATATTTCTGTCTATAGCGAGTTCAAAAATCCTTTTATTTGCCTGGGTTGGATTTTAATTATTATAGCATACCCATACATCATGTAAATATATACAATTCTTACCTGCTATTATGTGATATTGTTAAGTTGTTACTCAAAATATAATGCAATTTGTATTCTCCAACTACTGAAGCTCGCAGTTTACATTGTTACTGTATTTCAAGTTTCAAGCATCAAGTTTACCCTGTTCCATGTGTAAGAATACGCATGTATTTTGCATGGATGAGTCAGCTTCAAATGTAAGTGTAGCACAATAGTTTGCAACAATGGTGAACAGACAAACACATAAACAGCGATATCCTATTATATGAATTGCCTGTCTATATTTTGCTAGTAGCTTGTTTGTAACGAACGTTACTAACAGAAATCGTAAATACACTATACACATGTATATTTGCAAAATTGTATTTTGACTGTGCAGACTACGGACGCACGTAAGCTACTGCTCCCCCAAAACAAAACACAACGTAACGTCAGCAACACAAGTCAATGTGGTGCATGCAAAAGCTGCAAAAGAACTTATACAAAATGTATTGTTATATAACGTACTGGCAAATTCAACAATGTTGTGTCTGTTTTTTATACATATGACATATACAAAAATACATAATCTGTATTTTGAATGTAAGTTTTGATGAGGATTTACGGGCATTTCAGACTTGAAGATAATGGTGTGTGTTATGGTGTGGTCATTATTTTCTCTTCCCATTAACATTAAAAATAATGTAGCAAATTGTTTTGGAATATTCAGTCTTTCTCTTCTAAAGACAGCAACAACTTCAGTTCTTACAAGTGCACAGCGTACAACGAATTTGCTAGTTGCGTAACAAAAATGTTCACAATACAAGAAGATAAAATAAACTGAACTTTTCCATCCATCAAATATCATATGTAAATTATAAGATTCATCAGAGAGATTATAGGCATATACGCAGAAATAAGAAAAGTTTTATTAAAAATTGAAGGGTTTCTTAATGTTCAGTGTACACATTGAACTAAAGTCATCATCTCAGTCAACTTTAAGACCAGTTCAGTGGCATAAAAAAAGGCTTGAAACAAAAACGCTGTGTGCTCTCCATATATACCTTGAAAAGTTAAGCGTAACGAGGAGACGAAAGAGGCACATAACATCAACAATGCAGTGCAAGTGCAAAGCCAAGCTGAACAACTAACTGTGCATGCAATGCATTGCAACTTGAGTGCTTATTGTTATATTATATGATGTGAAACGAAATAGTAACAGAGAGTTTTAAATGTAAAGCTTACTTTATACTCTGATGTTCATCTTGAGAAAACATAGTATATAGTGAAATGATGTGAAGTTCTAGGATGGAAAGTTGAATTCTGTGTGATGCATCATATAAAAAAGCAAGGGTCCTAGCTCTATCTAAACTAAATACTATGCTAACATTTCTGTAATAAAAGGCAAGTAAAGGAAGAGCGTATAGAGGGAATAGCGAGATCGTCAAGCGAGCACATCCGACGAACAAGCCGGCGAACAGAATTACGGGCGACGACCAAGCAAAGGTTTAGTATCGTGTTTGCTAGCAGAACGGCAACAACTTGTTCGTTTCATTGTCAAAAAATTTCTGTCTACATTTTGTTTGTGCATTTATTCTTTAGCAGAGAGAAAATAGAAGTTTACGACAAAAGCTAGAAAGAGAGTTTGAGTGTGAATGTGTGCGAGTGTGTGTAGTTGTACCAGATGTGGTAAAAGATCCCACTGATCTTGACTTGTGTACGTGGTGAACAGACAAGAAACATAAAACGCAAAGACAAAATCGCCGATTTTGTGTTTGCTAAAAGTGCTTGTTGTGGACGAATGGCAAAACAACACTAGACCATAATATAAGGGATTTTTTTCTGGATCAGTGTGCATGTATGTTCACTTGATGTGTGTCACAACAGTATTGTATAACTGAGTATGGGAGTTCTTTGAAGTTGGCATCCTTAAGGATTCGCATGAGATGGATCATTGCTGACTGTGTGAGTGTTTGTTACCAAATGTGCATCCAACAACGTGAACTTCCAGCTACAACTTTCAAGATTTTTGGCATATCTGGAACAAGAATATACAAAAAGAGTAAGTTTGTTTTTAAAAAAACATGGTAAAAACATAATGTTCATATCAAATGATAAATGATGATGCAAATGTCTCAAATTCACCCAAGGAAAATGTAAAACTTTGGATTAACGATGTTTGAACAAAGAACATACCCATATTATGCTTTTTGATGTTATTGATGCTAAGCTCGATGTAATCTGTTTCATATTAATGTAATGGCTGTATGGCTCTGCTCTTACAAAAAGAACTGACTGCTAACTGACTACTGAATATTAACAGAGAAAATGGGATTTGCTGTCGTGATCATCAATCTAGACTGTGTGTTGATAATGTTTGTTCAATTTTCGCTTATTAGGTCACTTAACTTAATTCAAATGGCTTGTCATGGACAATTTGGAAAATTTCATGATTAAAATTCATGTTCACTAAACTGCTGAGTATAGATTAAAATAGCCCTCTGAATAATATTCTGTTCATTCGGTTCATAGAATTCCAGGGTTGGAAAATTTTAGGTTTTTTTCACACTATCGTAATTAGTAATTGCATTTGTTTCAGTACTCACAATCAGTATGGGTGTTCGAAATACGTATCATTTGGCAACAGGTTTTTAAAACGCGTTCATGTTTATTTTGTTTTGTCAACCAAAACGGATAACGGGTAATGTCATTCATTCGCTAAAGGGTAGCGTCACCAAAAGTAGGCGACAACCAAAAAACGCCGGATATTCTGTCCGTGGCTAATGCCAAGCAAGAACTGAACTTCAATTCTAAATTTATTTCTACAACGTCTGTCGAGTGACTTACATAGCGTAACCGATTGCAATTTCCTCACCTGACTCATCATTATCATCATGATTGCTTGCCCTGCTTTTTTAGTCAAAGAAAAGTACAATTATGCCAGTCTGCCAAGATCTGTAAAAAAGAGTTATGCTTAAATCGTACATTTTTTTGTTTCAGTTGTGCGATTATAAATGCGTCTGACACAAAAAAAATTGTACATTGTATATTTTGAAATTATTAAATCACATAAGTTGTTGAACTCATAATCACAATTTGCTGACGATGGAAATACGTATTTAATTTACAAGTGATTTTTTACGCGTGCTATGTAAAGTATCTTGTAATTCCTTAATTTAATCATTTCCGTTTGCTTTGTATGGTAGCCGTGGCCTAAACATTTTAGGATCTTTTGACAGATTTTTCCTTTGTCACTCATCATCACACCCCGGCATATAATTTGTCTTTGGTATTGCAAAAGCACGTTCATTTACAAAAATACATTTATGCAATCTAAACTGGATTTACTTGTGGATTAAGAAGAAGAGAAAATCATCGACAACTTCATATGTTTGCTTTCTGTTTACCGTTGTTTTGCTGCAATGCAAAATTTGAATGAATTTCAATACCTAAAGTACACGTTATAAAAAGTCAAATGCCAAATTTTTAGAATGTTTTGAAACTTTGTATATTTGCAATTAACGTAACCGTTTAACCATTTGAACCAACTTTATTGCAATGCAATGCATTTTGGATGGTTGATGCTTGTCTTCTTGCGGTATCATCACTGTGGACTATTGTATAGACATAGAAATGTGTATTGTTGCATCAGTGAAGATATACGGTAGATGTTTTGTACTTTGCAGTGTCATTCTTAGAAACTTGCTGCTCCCAACTCACTTCGTGTCTGAGAATTAAATACTTAAATGCTATCTAGGTATACAGAGACAGATATTGCATCTTCGTGGAAAATTGCAAAAACACAAATTTTGCTAAATTAGATTTGGTTTTTGGTTACAAGTTTACAAGAATCACCATTATTGAGGCATGATCGAGTCAAACAGATTAAGAACATGCAAACGTAGGAAAGGATGCCATGTCAGAGAATATTTGTGATAGCGGTATGAGTGCATGCACTTTTCACCTTTCCCTGTGTATACTTGCTCGCTACACATTAATCATTTACAAAGTTAAAGTTGATGTTGGAAAGCGAGAATAACTTGTAAATATTCACACGCGCTTAAAAACCCTTCTGCCAACTAACTATTTATGCTGGTGTACACTTTTGTACCAAGTTGTTTCTAAATTTTTAAGTGGTCACAACATGAATTTGCAACTTTACGTTGAGAATTTAAGACGGTATACTACCCAGGTTGATTCAGGTCTGTATACGTATGTAACTTTAAGACGTGATGCCTTTGTTTGTGGTATTCTTGGTTTTACTCATTCCACAGCAATATGAATGAGTACAAAAAGTTTAGATTTGGTTTGGTTCTATTCTAACCATCTTTTTGTTAAGAAACAAGCTGTACTGAAGTAAGTCATTAGAAAAAAGTAGGGATTCCAAGAAGTGTTATGTTGCGGTTGTAATTAAGAAATGAAAGCAATGCATTTTAGTCTGTTGTGCTTAGCCAAAATCAACGTGATATACGTTTATATTATGATATAAATATAATATTTAAATAAGTGCATCAGAATGAGAGAGAGAGAGAACTATATTTGATAAGAGACGGCAGAAAGTTTTTGCAATGATGAATTTTCTAAACTAAAATTAGGTGTTCTCATGATATATTAGCCAACTTGTACGAGGTAATAACTTCATGTACGAGCAGTATCATAATCATCTTTATTAAAAAAACAAATATTTTTCAGTAAACTAATATTCAAGGAACTTTTTATGTTTCATTCAGTCCATTTTAAGTAGCTTTGAGTTAACGGTTGACGTTTTTCGAAATTCAAAATTTCAAACAAAAATCCAATGAGACTGGTTAAAATTTCAAGTTCGCTTGTCATCCTGATAAAGTAGCTCAAACGCAATTCGATAGCATTAACATTCAAATTAATTAACTTATTATAAAATTTCAATATCGTAGTTTGTTCGTCAATAGGAGTAATAGTGACGTGCCAAATGTCGTATTGGATGTGTTTTTTAACATTACCTACCACACAACGCACAATTGAATTGTATCATTCATTGATATATCAAAAAAGAACACGTGTACCACAAGGTAACTATTGTGCTATGATTGTGCTTTTCTTTCTGTGGTCTCAAAGCACGAGCAGAAGAATTATAACTGTGTGAAGCCCATTGAAACTGATCCAATTTTGACAGACGTTTTTTGTTGCTTTTTATTCGTTTATTTACCATTGTGTTGTACTTCTTTTCTTGGTTTCATACGATATGCATATCATTTTAATCCAATAAACATTGAACTTAAAGGAAAACCTCAAAAATATAAGTGAGAAATAAATATCTTTGAAAATATAGGTACCATACCGTATCCCTACTCCCTACCCCGAATCTTTTATGTTTATGCAAACTATAAAACCACATGTTTGATACTCGATTTGTATTATTCATGTAGTCCTTTTAAGATGATCGTATGAGTCGTATGTTTGTATAACTGTAAACTATTATGTACACCTTTGCTCAATTAAAAAAATCCAAATTCTCTCGTCCATTTGCATGCACGAGTAAAAGTTTAGAAGTTTTTAATTTCATAGTATATATAATATCGTATATATATCATACGCTAACACTGTATATTTCATGCACCAAAGAACTGAAAGTACTCCTAAGTGTGTAGGTTTTTTAGACCACCTGTACTCACGTCAGCGGTCACTAGTGATTTAAAAAAAATTTAATCTGACAACAAGTTTGATGCCTTAACATTTAAAGAGTTAGTTTTTATGAATAGAGAGAAATGGATTAACAAGTAAATACTTTTAAAAGTCAGTTGCAAATAAAAAAATCTTAAAGCAGACAGAGGCAATCATCCTCCTGTCACATCATGTCAAGAAAAGAACGTATACACACTACTATTAATTCTTATGGATAAACCTATCTTAATCTCTCCAACTTGCTCCTACTCAGGTATAAATGTATTTTATATGTTATATTAGTTATATATACTAAATTTCACATATAAAATTACATACCTACACTCAAGTCAAGTCGCGAATATATTTACATCTTAATGCTGCTTCCGAAATTTCCATTTTAAGCTAATACTAAATTCATCAGTGATCTAACGTCACATTGTGCATAATATTATATTACTTTTAGAAGTTTTAATCCCAACATTCAGATACGAATAGAATACAATAAGATTAATCATGGAAAATTTAGGTTTTACTCGTTTTTTAACTAGTACTAAGACGTTCATTTTAAAACAATGTTCCAGGTAAGTTAACTTGCGATTGTTAGATCATATTTCGAAACCAATAAACACTAGCACATAACCCTTGTAGTAAAATGCTGTCAAAACCATGCAGAATATTTACGATTACATATATCAACAAACCAAATGATCCTAAGCAATCAACTTCCTAGTTAAAGCATGTCTTAAAGTCGTAAAGAAATGAAAATATCCATAAGATATCTAATATTTAATATTAATCTGGTATGTGCCGGTTTTCATTCTCATCTCGCCATTTTATTGACAGCAGCTTTAGTTGCCGGAGAATTCAAGTCAACCAAATCATTGAAATATTAGTATCAAACGAAATTACAAATCAGTAATAACAGGTTTGAAACAAAATACCTACATAAATACCAAGGCCTTGAGTCTTAAAGTAATTCTCTTGATAATCCAAAGTTGCGTACCAAACAAATAATCCAACCATAACGAAAAACATCAGAATGATTCTACAGTTTCAAGGTCCCCTCATACTTCCATTCCAAGAAATCAAGAAAAGTATCAAATATACAAGAGACGGCAGCCACGCCAATGGCAAACACGTCTCCAAACTATTTCCTGTCAGCATTTGGTTTGGATCCTTTGTCCTTTATCATAAAATATATAAGTAATTTGCCACCACATTTCAAATGCACAAATGTGGCACCTAGAGCTGCCCTTCTCCAAATACTAATAAATAATAATATATTCGCAAAGAATAAACGCAAATTGTGAATAAACTGAGCCAGACACAAGCAGAGTGAGTGTGTAACACACATATTTTATCCCATCGCCATTTTCATGCAGTTCCACCGACTTTAATAGAACAGCAGTTTCAGCAATAGCGGTAAGAAGTATCAAGGTTAAAAGGTCCATTGGATTATTTTGGGTTTTCTTCTCTCTACTATGAGCGCACATTTTATACGAAAAACAAGCTTTTTCCCAAAGAGCACGAATACACAATCTTTTTTTTCTTCTGTTTCCTCGTGTGTGCCTATCTGCTCCAAATACATCTTATACAATCCCTTCTTCCAGTTTCACCACTATACTTACTTGAACAACAAGCAAGCGGAAGGGAAGCACACTTTCTTTCCACCTCAACTTTCTACTTGTATTCTGCAAGCATACTACTAGTACTATCACTACTATATACGATAGGCTACCCCGTCATAGTTATGATCATCATCATCTCTATGTGAATTTGGCATAACAAGATAGTAAAAAAAGGTCTCTGGTAGAAGACGGGTGGGTATTCTATCGATTTTTGTTCTTCCTTTTTTCGCTATATTATGTTCCGTCAGCATTTCGCACACACACACTCACTACTACTGTGAAAGCTTTGCAAAGCAATGCTAGTTCACGTTCACACAAACCACATACACTACTGCTCTACATAATATTTTAGTTGAGGGATGCTCCCATGCTTTTTACAATAACAACAGCCGCCGCCGTTGTTTTCTCTGGGTTTTTTCTCTCTCGTAAGTATGTGTGTGTAGACTGTGTTCAGAGAGCTCAGTAATGTAGGTACTTAGACTGGTCGTTCTAGTATCATATATACTTTGCCGGATTCGCCAAGAAAGTACCGTAGTGACTTTGGTGCATCTCTGTTCTATTCCTTCAAATAATGTGCAAATGTACACAATTCTGTCTCCAGGAATGACCGAATGCTCAGCAGTATCAATTTAACTGCTGGATAGAACACGATAGGCCGAGGAACGTGAAAGGTTGGTGGTTTGGTTTGTCGAGCGTGGAGAAGCGAAGAAGTACTGAAGTAGTGGAAGAAGGAACGGGGAACGGGAGTATTTTATCTCTCTTGTTGGTTCATGTGTGTGTGTGTGCGTTGTGTGTATATAACTTGAAAAATTGCCACAGCACTTTAAAAATTGACAAAAATTACCATCACAAAACTGTGCTGCCATTAAGTCTGGATAAAAAGCTAAAAATTTATATCCAAAAGATTTTGGGTGAATAAGTTTTTATATTAGAAGTTCAACTAATCTTTTCACTGTGCCATGTGGAGTACGAAAAGAGAAAAGTGAATAGTAGTGAAAGGAAGCCAACATAATAATATATACATGAATAAAAAAGTGGTTTAGCTATCGACGAAAACACGTTTACCTATGTGCTTATACGTAAGTTGTATATGAATACGTAAAATCGGTATTGGTATTCGTATTGCCTTTGATATAAAATAATTATTATCGCTGTTCGGTTCTACTACTCCACTATCAATACTACACACCATGCAGAGTTGATTGGAAATTTATATAGGGCTATTGCAGTCGTTTATATTATCAGTATAGACTCGAAATTTCACCAGTCTTTAGCATGCATACTTAGTCAATTTAATAATGCTTGCCTACTCAAATGGATTTTCATCCTGCGCACAAATTTTCGTTCAACTTTCTTCTTTCTTACTGTATAAGTATGTGTGTGTATGAAAATTACATTCTAATGCTTTCGTCTAAACCGTCTTGTTCGTTGGCTTTGTCGTCAAAAAGGTGAAAATATAATATTTTACCTGAACCTTGATGAACAGTCGGGGCTGCAGCGTGTGAGTATTTGGCTATAGTTTAAAATAATAAAGAGAAATGCCATTTATT
>JAQFZH010002015.1:0-18273 GCA_034695485.1 Entomobrya nivalis
AGCATTTGTTCTTTCAACCCAAGCAGACCATCAATTAAAATGGCCGCTGTATCTCCTGTCAGTGCTGGTGATGACGCGTTTGTTTGTGCACTGTCTTCCTCAAAGTCCAAATCCAATTCCCCCAGCAGGGAACTGCGGGAAGCCACTATTAAAAGTCTGAAGTGCCCTTATACTGTTAAAAATTCTGCGAGTAGGAGATGTAGCAGGAGGTCTGATGAGATCGAGTCCTTTTTGAGCCAAGAGGTATCAGATAAATCTAGTTTTGGAGTGATGTCATCAAACATATTTATGGAATCTGAACAAATCAAAAGTGAACATCCAACGAGGAATCCTAAGGACTCCCCAAAGTCTCCCACTGTAGGAATTTCAATCTTACCATGTACATCCGTGGATTCTGATTCTGCATATGTATCCGAAAACATTTCTAACGAAATAGTTGAGAACTTGCTTTCACCTTCATCATCAACTCGCTCATCCAATAGTGGTGATTCAGGATTTGTTGTGAAAGAAATTGAGTCGCCGAAAGCTGGTGAAGGTTTTGAAAGTTGTATAGGAAAAGACTCAATAAGCAGTGTAAATGATCCTGAAAAGCATCGTTCCTCAAAAATGTCTTTGCAAATTCAAACATCTCAATCTCCGGTTGTTTCCCAACGAAATGAAATCAAAAAATCCTGCCATTCTCCGAAGACTAATGTCCCTGTAGAACTATGTACTCCAAAAACTACTAAAGCAGCAATACCAGATAATTCTGACAAGGAAGATGAAACTGATGCTACAAATCCACATAATCGCGTTGATGAAACATCAGACAGTATTAATACCAAGTCTGATGACTCTAATGATCAAGTTTTGCAAAGTGTAAATGACAGGAAGATAGAACACCACAATGGTAGACGAGCATCATTGCCTTCCACTGATACCCTAGACCTGGACAAAGAACTTCAGCAACTTGCTCGTTCCCCCACCTGGGTTTGTAAAAAATGTACACTTACCAATGTAGTGGGAATTCAGTGCGCAGCTTGCGGAACTTCCAAAGGAACGGATTTACTTAGCAGTGTAGTAAGCAAACACTCCCGGTCGAAATTGAAGAAAAAGCCTGAACGACCAAGATCGGTCGCTATTACAGAATACTGGTCGTGTCCTTTATGTACGCTTCAGAACCCTCTCTATCTTCATCATTGTCAAGCATGTCGATGGGATAAAAATAATGAGCACGGGGTAACCAATGAATTTCTTTATACATGCCATTTTGATTGAATTTTAACTTTGCTTAACCAGTATGTTTTTTTTTGCCTAGGGACTGAACGGGTATATTAAGAAAAAGTGGTCATGCACTCGATGTACTTTCAAAAATCCCATGAAATCAAACGTCTGTGAAATGTGTCAAGGAAAGAGATTAGATTTTGGCACAGGTTCATCATCAATGCCAAAAACCAGTGTTGTGGCTCCAGTGAAAAAAGGGAGCAAGCAAAAATATCAAGATATAATTGCGTTTTGCTTGAAATCGGGAGATCCATTCGTGGACGACTCCTTCCCCCCTGCTCCAAAGTCTTTATACTATAATCCAAAGATTACCAAAGGTGATTTAGTCACACAATGGTTAAGACCAAAGGACATAGTTACAGAGCAAGGAAGCGAGAATGTCTCTTGGGTTGTGTTCAGAACTCCATTGCCATCTGATATTTCACAAGGTAAGATTCCCAAGCGATCACTTTGTACTATGTACGTAAGTATACAGTACTCCTGTTGTATAAATACGCAATTGTTTGCTAATTTGATTGGTTTTTTTATGAAACAGGGGTTCTTGGAAATTGTTGGTTACTAAGCGCTCTCGCAGTGATAGCAGAAAGGAAGGAGTTGGTTGAAAAAATTTTGGTTAGTAGAGAGTTATCAGACGCTGGAGCGTATATGATTCGGCTTTGTAAGGATGGATCATGGACTACTGTGATTGTTGACGATTTGCTCCCCTGTGATAGAAGAAAACGTCTTGTGTACTCACAAGTACGCTAGTTAAACTTATTGTTACTCCAAAACAACTCGATTAGGTTATATATGTATTTAAATCACCTATGGTTATTTGTTTCACAGGCAAAGAGAAGGCAATTATGGGTTCCTTTGATTGAGAAAGCGGTAGCTAAAATCCATGGCTGCTACGAGGCGTTGGTATCTGGACGTGCAATAGAAGGGCTTGCGACGCTGACCGGTAATCCGTGTGAGAGTATTCCGTTGCAGGTCAGCATAATTTTTATTTTTAGCTTATTATACGGATTTAGATCAGGTAATTAGACTCGCTAATTTTTGATATTCTCATACTAACAGAGTGGAGCAGATGAAGAACTTGACCGGGACTTGGTTTGGGCACAATTACTGTCTTGTCATGCCGCAGGGTTTCTTATGGGTGCTTCTTGCGGTGGCGGAAATATGAAGGTTGATGAAGACGAGTATCGTGAAAAAGGACTCCGTCCTCGACACGCATATTCTGTGCTTAACGTTGACGGCTCCAACGGATTGAGGTAACGGGTCGTTGTGAAGAAGATAGTTTTCATATAATTGACAAATTACATGCTCCTTTCTCGCAATGCAATTTGTTGTTGTGTTTTTAGATTACTCCGTCTGAGAAATCCTTGGGGGCGGTATAGCTGGAAAGGTGACTGGAGTGATGGGTCAAGCCTGTGGTCTTCCGAACTTCGTGAAAAACTTATGCCAAAAGGCGCTGACGATGGTGTTTTCTGGATATCTTTCGATGATATGCTAAAGTATTTATTTTTCTAGCTTTGACTTATGGCTCTTACTAGTCATGCAAATTATTAGTTCTTAACCGTTTTTTTATTTCTTTCAGGTACTTTGATTGTATAGACGTGTGTAAAGTCCGATCTTTGTGGCACGAAAGGAGATTACAAGGGACTCTTCCACCATCTGCAGATCTGCAATATTTATCATGCATTCTAATCACTGTTATGGAAGCCACTGAAATCGAAATATCGCTGTTTCAAGAGGGACACAGGTATATTTACTAATGGGAAAATACTACTAAGGGTTTACCTTTAAGTTCCAGTTTTGAAATCCAACTATTAACTATTTTCAGGAACTCTGAAAAATCTCAGCGCTCTCAACTAGATTTATGCGTAGTACTCTTCCGTGGTTTGGAAACTAGTCAAAGTGACTCGCAAAAGCTTGTTTTAGGACGGCTGGTTGAACACTCCAAGAGACAAGTGCGTGGATTTGTGGGCTGTCATAAAATGATTGAACCAGGCTTCTATCTTGCCGTTCCTCTAGCATTTAATCATTGGCATAGTGGTAATTTAGTATTCATTTATATAATAATTATTTTATAGCACTTTTTGGTTTTGGAGTAAATGTCGTTTCAAAATATTTTAGGAGGCGATGCACCTTATCCACGCTACGTAATGTCACTTCATTCATCCAAGAAGGTTTTATCGGACCAGATCGCACCTCCCCCCTACATGCTTGCCGACGCTATTATAAGATTGACAATGGAGAGAGGCCAGCGACATGAGGGTCGTGAAGGCATGACCGCGTACTACTTGACAAAAGGCTGGGCAGGGCTTGTGGTAGTTGTTGAAAACCGGCATGATGACAAATGGATCCAAGTTAAATGTGATTGTCAGGAAAGTTACAATGTTGTTTCAACAAGGAATCAGTTGAAAACTGTAGATGCTGTCCCCCCTTTGAATAGGTATGTGCACTCAATGTATGAAGATACTTAATTCAATATTATTTTCTGTGGTATTTATTGGAGATTATTCCCTCCTTTTTACAGGCAAGTCATAATTGTTCTAACTCAACTAGAAGGCAGTGGAGGATTTAGTATTGCACATCGCTTAACTCATCGACCATCGCTAACAAACGGTCTTCATGATTGGGGGCCGGTCAATGCTGATCACTGGCCATATATTGGACCCGATGTAGAGGGCCTCCACGCACCTCGTCCAATCTAAGCTTGAAAAAGTTTTAGAGGTACTGTTACCTGACGTACGTTTCGTGACTACGCAAATATGTCACTTAAGGTAATGTTAAATGCGCAATCAAGCAAATGGCATCGTTTCATTCGAGAATTCTACTTAAACGAGACAGATGTAGTAGGTATATAGAGACGGTGGCCTGGATAATTTTTAGAAAATGTGTAATTGGAAGGAGCATGTGTCCATGTATTCTCCTTTTTGCCGTTATGGTGTATACAATGAATTAGGACAACATTAAATGCTAGTAACAATTTCCAGTGATGTTTACCAATTCCACCTGCAAACTGATATGTGTCACAGAATTTAATTGTAGGCGACATTATCGTAGATATGGACTATAGGGAATATCTATATAAGAATTTCAGTTTCTTTTTTGAGTGCCAACCCCAACAACTGATTATCATTTTTCATGTAAAGACTTGGATCAGTATACGTTGGATTTTTTTATAGCAATGAATTAGCTCAATTTAAAAAAATATTGTTTTAATACCATCTTATGGCAAAATAATGTCGCATCATGTTGGAGGTTCTATTACTAAGCTCGTATTCTTTTGGCAGCTAAAGCTCAAACATAATTGCCCTCGTAGGTGTACTGAATTCATCACTTGAAGAAATAGAGCTTTTAAGTAATGTTCTTGTCACTAAGCAACATTGTATTTGTTCATGTGGCAGCCTGTATCACAACAGTATTCCGTTAGACCAGGTATCCTTAGTAAATGTGTTGATGGACTGCATTTAATAATTAACCGTAAGTCCAGCATTCAGAATTCTTTATTCAGCACTGCACTGGAATGATATGGTCGTAAATACCCACGAAAATATCTGTTACTTATACATATGTATATTATACATCCTGTTGCAATATAATATTACACTTGTTTCAACTGATCATGCACTTCGAGATAATTTTAAGATGTATAGTTTATTGGTAAACGCAAGCGATTTGATGTAATTTCATTTTTATCGTAGAGTAACTTTTGTGTTCATTTTGCCACGAATATTCTGTTTAGGTTGTTCAGATTTTAAGTGAAACACATGTATTCAGTATTCAATATCATTTGTTCTCAGATTTTTAGTGAAACAGTGTATTCAATATCATTTTGTTCTCACATGTATGTGTTCGGAAGGATTTTGTGTTTTCAAAATCACATTTATTGACATTTAGATGATTTTATCTCAAATCTGATCTGCTTTAAACTATATTAATTAGCTAAATATATTTTATTGACTCGAATTGTTAGTTTATCAATAATTGTTTAATATTTAAACTTACAGAAAGCTAAATTGAAATACTGTTTTCTCAAAACATAATTAGTCACGTTTAAAACGCTTATTGCATATCTCAACTAGATGTTTTGTTTTTATCCAGGGTTCACTTCTAAATTTAAATATTTAAAAAAGGATATTGTAGTACACACGAAAAGTAATTCCGCATCTTGCTGAAATGAAACAAAGTTTCTTGCTTATTTTAGTTTTGCGACACATGAGATATAAAATGGCAGTACCCAAGACAGGTGAACTACTTTTTATTCAATGAATCGTTTTTAATGAATCTGCTTGTATGCATGCCGTTTAACTATAAAGTGAATCTCTTCAATGAGTGTGCGCTCATTACTGATCATTATGGTCGTAAAATGGAGAACCTCAAAAAACGTGTGATAATTTACACAGAATCATTCTGTAATTGGAAATGTTTTAAAGGTGAAGGCAACTATTACCGAAAAAGTTCGGAGAAGTCACAAACATTATCATGATATATATTATATGTGTATACATTTATTTTAATTTATCTTATCCACGATATTTACTGTTAAATACTTGATTTCTCTATATCACGGTTTCAACCACAACTAAATGTATTCATGTAACTGCAATAGTTTGTATTCTTCGGTGATTTTCCCACCATTGAACAAAGCTCAGGTGATCAGTTAATGCACATTTTAGATGTACTAAATTTCCTTTCGTGGTTGAATCAGTTCGATTTAGTTTTTTATTCGCACTTTATAATCAATCGTAAGTAATATATCATTATGTCAATTCTTTTAAGTGTATGTTTGTGATAAGGTAACCATCAAACGATAAATCTCGTAAATTTGTATTTAATATGAATATTAGTAAAAAGACCATTTGCATTAAATTATTCAAAAGAAATTATTTAAAAACTTGAAAATTGCATTTTTTATTCTATACATATTCAACCCTATCATTCCGATATTGCCCACAGGTCTTCTTTCCACATGGGTTGAGTGAGATCATTGGTGAACCATTATGAATTAAGAAGTCGCCTTAATTGGAAGTTCAGGTAGATAAGGGTGAACATGTTTTGCATAATGATTACTTTTTTATCAAAATAATTGTTCTCATTTTCAACAGTTAATATTTATTAACAAGCAGTTCGCATTGTAGAAACAGCCATTGGCTAAATATTACAAAGTAGCTTAATAATTTAGCAAAATATAAAAATATTCTCTTCGTCAAATAGTCACAGAGTTAGTGAGGTATTCCATAAATATGTTCCCAGTACGCAATGGCTGATAATTGCTGAAAGAAGTACGTCCATAATACATGTTACATAAGCTTACAAATACGTCCCGTCCCTATACCAAGTAAATACTAGTAACAAGAAACAACAATGATCACGTCAAAAATCTTGACAACAACACTTATACTTATCTAAGTCATAGCAACACTGTCAAATAAATATATGCATTGCAAATATATGTACACCATTACTACTAAAACAATTTAGGACTACTTTTCCAATACAAGAACTTAAAAGCAAGTCATCTAATAATCACTACTATAATGAATACTACAAATGCTATTAGCTAGTCCAATAGTAAGTCACGTCTAAATTTTTACGGGTTGTTTCGCTACCACCAAATTTTGATGGAAAGCTGTATGTATTCAGTATTAAGTACAATAGCTGTATAACTGTTCGTTGAAAGCACTTTGCCAATAAGAAACAACATGTAAATTAACTATAGAATATATTTATTTGTTAGACCTAATCTACGGGTAAGTATTACGTTTTGCTACTTATATATATTTAGGTTACTTTGAACGTGTTTTCAATTTTTCTACAAATTATGGCGTTAAGCTATTTATCGGCATGGTACATAATACAGGACTGTAGAAATTAGAAGTGAGGTGGAAAATAGTAACTTGCATGCATCACTATTTCTTAAACATTAAGTTATAAAAACCGTAATAGATTCACTGGTGGGATTTGCTTAGCAAATGTGAGTTAAAGTCATAAACATTAGAGCAAGACTCGCCACAAATATTGCAACGCCAAGGATTGGATTCGGAATGGCACCCTTTGTGAAGAAAATACAGTGTTTTGTCGGGGAAAATGATTCCACAGTAGACACACTGATGTAACGGGGAAGGAAACGTGGATCCCCGACGACCATACATGGAATGTGCTCCGTTCTCTGGACCGTTAGAAGATGTAATCGCCTCACCGTCATATGCCTACAAAAAATGTTACAGTAAATCCATAGAATAGAGATAATGCGTTTGAGAAACATCGAAATTTGAATCTTGTTGACATTACCTGAGTATGAAAATTACTATTGCTGGAATGGCCTGAACTTGAATCACTTCGTTCACGAGATGTAGTAGTGGTCCCAGTTGTACCGTTTCCTTGAGATGATTCTTTAGATCTCCATTCATCTCGTAAGAGAGATTTTAATGGCGAAACCTTTAGCAAGGATGATGAACTGCATTTGGGACTGTGTGATCTATCATTGAAAGATTTTTATAAATCTTTCCAACATTGATGATATAGTATAATAGTATATTTTTTAGTAATACTTGCCTGCAGCTGCTGTTGTTGGATGATAAATCTTCTGGCATATCTTGAATATCATCACTCATATCAGAAGATTCTTTAGATTTTGGCTCACCGATTAGCGACTGTTCCGGCGAACTCTCATCCATTATTTCTTTCTTTACAACTAATAAATCAGTACTGGACGGCAGGTTGGAAGACGAGCTTGAATCTGATTGTGGGGATATGTTTTGAGGTGGGGTTGGACTGCGATTTCCTGTTATACAAAGTATACACACGTATGAATATATGAACGCTTTAAATTGATATTACATGAATGGTTTTTTGAATATTCATTTGAAAATAATTTTTTAACCTCCTATTCTGTCGTCCTGACTGTAATTGTAGCTAGAATCTGCAGAGAAAGCAAAATGTGGCGGATATGGAGAGTTGGATGATATTTCAATCTGTGGCACCAAGAAGTGGGATGGGATGAGTGAGGAGTCCGTGCTTTTCTCTCGGTCCTCAAACCCAAGCGCATGCGCAAGCTCACTGTACTCTCCGTTAGAGTTTCCACAGGGATTTGGAGACCCTGCGGAACTTCCATTCGAACATAAAATTGACGAAGAGTGTGGCATGGGGTTATCTAAATCGATTCCATGCCTTGAATAGAAGTGAACTCTCAAGGATTTCATTGATCCTACGGTAACAGAAAGCATTTTATTATGCTACAGATACTAGTGTCGATAAACGTAATAATAATTTCACAGAAATAATCAGTAAAATACCAGCTTTGTAGGAGCACAAAGGACATGCTTTCACCATATCATGTGAGCCACCAACGTGTTCATTTTGGAAGTGAGCTCTCATTGCAATTTGACGCTGAAATCCCTATAAATACCAAAAAAAATCAATAAGGTGAAATATGATGTGGGGTTTGTCATTGTTATTTGTTAAGGGATTACTTACTTTGTTGCATATTGGACATCTGAAGGGTAGAAGTTTAGAATGTGTAGCCATATGCTCCGCAAGATGATCTTTTCTGAAAAATCTTAGAGAAATAATACAAATAAAAATTGGACAAATTATAATCTCACTAAAAATACATATTATCAAGTTGCCCCAATTACCTCTTTTGGCAAATCCTGCACTCATACGGCTTTACTCCTGTGTGACGCATCCGATGCCTTCTCATATTTGCACCGTTAGAAAATTTCATATTGCAAACGTCACATTCAAACAGCTTCTTACTGCCATCATCTGATTTATTGCTTAGACCTAAATGTTCATCTCCATCCGGCCCCATGTCAGTGTCTGAATTCTACAAAATGAATTTATTTTATAATGACAGCTCTTTCCCATTGCTCTTATTATACCTGTGCTGGCAGCATATGAAGAAAAAAGTTAATACTACACGATTTATAAAAACGAACGTACCTCTCCCGATGTAAGGGATGTCGAAATTCCACCATCTTTAGGAGACGGTCCTGAGTCTTCATCATCATCTCGCTGGTCGTCAGGACTGATTAGTATGCTATGCTCTTTGTTGGAAGCTCCTCGAATAAGTGAAACTAATGATGAGGCAGATGCGGCTGACAAAGTATTGTTATTTGACTCTTTCAAACGGTTCTTCTTTGGCGGCACTGAATAGTGCGTATTGTGGATTGGTGGCTCCTCCCCACTAGATTCATCCCCAGTTGACCCACTACTTCCAATAACATGTATCGTAGCTGCTGTCCCAGAGTTCCTGCTTACTAACGACAAAGCGGAACCAGGTTCCCCGACGTTTCCATGTGGTTGAATCTGGATTTCCATTTCTTTTACGCAACCCACTGCTGTCATGACTTGAAGAATTGCGGTCTGTATGACATTTGCTACCTCTCACTTTGCTATCAGTTAAGAGGGTTTCAGCCGATTTCCACTCAAAAATTACCGTGCATTGACATCCATCCGTCTCCCACACACAATGGTGTATAATTTACTAAAATCATAAAGACAAAAATACAACAGGATAATGAAAGTTAAAAAAATCACTAGAAATCATGCATACAGATCAACCCAAGAGAAACGCTCATATTACAAGGCAAGGCAATGAAGTAGGGGAAACAATGCTCTTCTGCTAAAACAAGAATCTCGGCCTCAAAGCATTCATTTCAACTATATATGAAATGAACACATCAAGTGAAGTAGCAAACACAAAATCCCATATACCCAGATCTCTAGTTACATATACAACGCCTCATCTTCATGCATCATATCATAATTATTAAGTTTCTTAAACAAGCTAGTATGCATTTCACATTTCGACATATCCCTTGTCACAAAAAAAAACTCTACAAACGATCATTTTTAACTACCACACTCTGTTTTGAGTTTTACTTAATGATTAAAACGCTTTATGATTGGTTTTCCTGGCATAACTTGATACCTACTTTTCTCTCTTATAATAATAAAAAATACTCCTGAAAAGCAAACCATCACATCCCAGTGTCAACAACACCAACAGACAATTGGGAGTTATTATTCATACATATATATTTAGCAGTACTAACGGTAAGCCGGTAAAAGAGAGTCGTTGCTCTATATTACTTTACTTCTGTTTTGCCAGTCAGTAAACATCATCATCATTGCCATATTCTCGTTCTAAAAAAATGTACCTGGTTTTGTACGTTGGTTTTTTTTTGTGCTGCACTGTGCATCACTCCAACTCCACTACTCTCACACACAAACATTTATTTGCAACACTACTACCCTCCTTTTTTTCCTCATTGAAGACTTTGAACCTGAGCAGATGTGCTATTACCCCTAATACAGGTAAGCACGAAGACGCTGCTGCTGAGAAGAAAGAAGAGCAGCAAAATTATACACACAAAACACAGACATCTGCATTAACAAACAACGCATCATATAACACTCCTCTCGTCGTCGTATCCTCATTATCATTATAATCGTATTCATTGTTGTTCGCAAAAGAGCATTGACTGCTCTATAATGCCATTTTACCAAACTAGCTTTAGTTAAAACCATGTTGGCGGTGATGGTGGTGGTGGAGGCATGCCGAGTGGCGAGTAAGTGCGTTACTCTCCTCAATGTGCTGTGTAAAGCTAGGAAGAGCTGTGCGCTAAAAAAAATCATGCAATGTCTGTTTAAAAAAAGATGATCATATATTGTAGAGATGAGATTGTGTGGCTGATAAATGTAAAATGGTATAACCCTTTTAGAGGGAGATGCTGTGGCTGATGATGATTAACTTGAAACACAAACAGAAGGGATCATCGTCATCATCATCATCATCAAAACACTTTAGTTTGCAAACTTGAAAACAATTTTCTTTCTTGTGAAAACTATGTTGCATATGGCACACACCAAACACAGCTAAATAGTATGTTAGGGTTTTTAAATGTTTGGTAAATTAGATAGACCTAATGCACACACAAAATGTATCAATATATCGCTAAATACAAACCGAGGCCCTTTGCACTTTGCTAATAAATTCGTGTGCCTTACTAACTTTTTATTACCATCGTAACTCATTTCAGAGAAAGAAAGGAAAGGACTTATCGTCCATCCATGGTTACAGAATATTTCGAGATTGTAAAAGCTGTTGTTGTTATATTATAGTATTTTCTTCGTTTGCCCTCAATTTGTTAATCTGATACAAATCGTAACAGCAAAACATGTTTTCCTTCCCTCTCTCTCTCATTTTTTTTTGATTTGCAGCTTGACTATGACATTGTTGTCATTTTAGTGAACTTATAGGAATGCAGTTTTTAAAACAACTTATACGCATAACTTGCATTTTATTATTTTTCAAAAATTATTTTTATTGATACACTAAAGATTAACTTTTGCATTAAAAGTTTGCATTGAGGAAATCTTATTTCCAACAGGCAAATGACCTGGTCGTGACGTGATAATGATAATACAATGCCACTGGCACATAAACCTTGTGAACAGATTTTTTTTTCAGGAAGATATGCTCCTGAGTTTTTGTAAAAGTAATAAAAACCCAGAAGTACAGATTACATATCATATAAAAATAAATATGTATATTATATTAACCCATTTGTCTGTTGCATAAATTATTATAAACGAAATTGCACTTTACGGTGCAGTAAGGCTGATTATGATTATTCATTCGTATAGAGTCAATGGCAATGACAACGACTAGAATAAATGTCACTGTTAGTACCGTATTTTATCGGAAACGAATCAGTTCAATCATCATAGTCATTATTATCCTCATTCGGTCAGAGAGGAGTCAGCGACACTGAATCAACAAACCCAAATTAGAGTCACCTACGCCACGAGACAGATTAAAGATTTTTCCTTCTTTTAGAAGCCTGTTCATCTTTTAAAAATGGAACAAAGACACACGGCACTCTCTCGGAGGAGTTGTTTTGAATACATTGAAAAATAAAGTTCTCTCTAGGCGATGATCTGTAACAAAAATCCTAAGTAACCAGGTTGGTACGGTTAGTCAGCATAATAAGGAGTTTAGTATGACACAACGAGCGACTTGCTCACTGTTTATGTTAGTATCTTTCTCTGCCTGCACACACGCACGCATATAAAAAACGCCGATGATGATCATGATGATGATGTTGGTTGGTTTGGTGGTAGTATTAGGAACGAACATAAATGTATTAGTACATATGTAGGAGTGAGAAAACAAGTCGAAGTAGTTACTCGGGGTTAAAGACCTAACCATATTTTCAGTTCGTATTCATTGCAGTTGAACTACATTTTTGCAAAACCTATGAAACAATATTGCGGCGCGATCTGTGTGAGTTAAACTATGAGTGTAGCTTCTTCGCTAACTTTATCTGTCTGTCTGCATAAAATGTTGGATGTAACACACTACTACTCTACTCTACACTTGAAACCGGATTCGACCTTCACCATTTGTGGACAAGTATCCTGATGTTGATGTGCCACTAAAAGCAGGGCACTATTCTCATAAAGGTGCAGCAAATATTATTGCTTAAATGAATGCTCTTTTTATGCAGGGGTTTTTTAAGTTCTACTTTGGTGAACACATTTTCATATTAATAATAATGTTGGCAACATCGCAGCCTACATAAATTGGTAACGTCTAAATACAATGTATAATTTTCAAAATGAAGCCATAAATATTTTTTTATGCAGGGCCAAGATTTGCATTCTTCATTTCAGGATTAAGGAAAATGGGTTCCATGATACGACAATGAACTTCCCAATTAAAAATGCTGGATCAAAATTAAATGTCATTTAATATTAACAGTTAGTAATAATGGGTGTTCCTAATAACAAATCGTTTTATGGTAAAAGACTTCAAAAACAATTTATAAAAAAGTCTGACAGCCCTGCTGGTGTTTCAGACAGATAAAAGATAATCTCGGGAAGACAAATACAAATAGCTGGTTTTAAGCAGACTTTTGTTTGGATACAAAGTTTAATTGCAACGTAGTAAATCCATGCTTGACCATATAACGTAACAATTAAGCATGCTACAGACAGGGTTTTAAGAGGCTACTCTCAAGCTAGTATAATGTCATATTTAAGTTTAACATAGTTACTTTGTCCAATCACTACATCTGTGATTTGAAACTCAGTGGCTTAATCATCTCGGCATACTTTTATTTTGGGTTCGTTCATAGATATCATTTTATCTTTTCGAGAACGTTAACCATTGGAATGTAAACAATACATTGGACTGATGTTACAAAACAGGGGGATAAGTTGACGGTACCTACTTACGTACACACAGGTATTAATGCATACACTTACATCTACCTTCAAGTACTATTACACTACATATAATTTCGTGATAAGTTCATGGCCCCTACATGCGTAATGTTTACGGAAACCACTCGATAAAAAATATAGTTTGAGATTTGCATAGAATACTCCTTTGTCCACACTCTACTTTTCATCGAAAACACTCTTGTAGAACAACGGGTTAAATAATATCGTCATATGAAACACGGATATGGACAACGTATGTATTTATGTACATCCAAAAGTAGTGTAACAACCCATTGTCCATTCTTCTACACGCCAACGCCAACCAACCTACCAACCAACGTCAATATGCCCAAAAGAGTGTACTTTGTTTCCAAATAAACCAAATATTTATTGCAATACATGGATATTTATCATTTGGATAACTCGTGATGTTTGCAGTATTCGGTGATCGTAATGAGTTTCCATTAACCCTAAAATCAAATTGTGATGCGACTGATGCTGATGACACATTGGTTGGTAGTTTGTAAATTGTATCTGATCTGAACTCACAATTCGATATAAGGATTTGCCCTGTTTTTACATTTTGTAAATTCCAACGAAACACCAAAGTTAATCGGATGCGTATTATTTAATGAGTTCACTGAAGTAAATCATTCAAACTTTAAGTGCAAATGAAAACTTTTGTACCTTTTTTTAGTTCATCCGGCATAAAAAAATTGCATATCCAACAGTCAAGAACAAGAAACTCAGTCACAAAATTGCAATTGTAAATAAAAACTGGAGACTGACTAAGCTGATGGTCTTTTATATTTAAGTTGTATCACATGCGACATTAGAGAAATACGATTGACATCGACATTCGTACACAAGAACAGAAATTTAGAAAATATTTTGAGGATTCTTCCAATTTTTCATTTCACTCTTTAAAAATCAAGTTTGTACATAAGGTTGTAGACACTAAGGCACAAATTACTTTGCTTGAAAAATTACAGAAAACTAGCACAGGTTCTCCATGGACAAGATTATGGCATATGTCGTCCTGGAACGTGATAATAAATATAACTTTCAAAAAAGTATCGAAACACATTTAACTTTTTAAAAAAATCATAGAATGTAAACTTATTTATGTTTTTCTAATGAGAAAGCCATGCTTACATTTGCAGAATTTTCTAACTTTTTGCCATGATGCACCACGACAAGCAAACACAAAACCACTGTTCCTCTTTTCTTTCCTTTCCTTTGCTGCTTTCGTTCTCTCATGCGATCAGCATGCAAGCATGTGCGTTTCTGCAATGTGCGAACAATCTTCACTTTGCCGTGTGTATATTATGGTTATCGTGAAAAATTTTCCTTCTCTTTCGGTTTTACCAGCATAAATGGTGGAATACAATGTTGTTGATGTTGATACTGAGGAGGATCATATTATACTCAACTCTTTGTTAAAATATGACTTGGCGATGAGGATGCGTTGTCGAATGCCTTTTTTCTGCTGATGCTTTTGTGGGCCTGAAAACGAAGTTCTCTTTTTTACTCTTTAAGATGTTATCTTTATTTAAATCCAATTCAAATAAAATGAGTCCTACTCTCTGGTTATACGTATGTATTGGTTTGCTGCGTATGCTCAGTAATGATGTGCATCATGTGTGTGTGTGGAGATTTACACTATTTTTTGATAGTTCCTGTTGGTGATCAAAATTGGTGTCGAGTCAGCCTGGGTTCATGCCATGTTATATTTTAAATGTGTATTAAAGAGTATCAACAAACTATTACATTATGCAGAGAAACAGAGACGCCAATATTATGCTTCCACTGTACGGATGATGATGATGATACTGATAATATGTGTAATATGATGATGATCACTTGAATGTGTGAACGAAAAACAGAGTGTTCATTAGTACTGCTTGTGAATATGCATGTGTTGCTTGTATGACTAAAGTTGAGCAGTGTTTTAAAACATAAATGATAAATATATATTATGTGTGTACGTACGTACCTGCAACTAACTTGTAAACAACGAAACTCTGTATGCAGAATATATATTTTGTCCCTCTTTTTTTCAGCAAAGTGGTTTCTGTTATGCCTCAACTAGATCACTGAAAAATAACTAATAGGGAAGTGCACACACTCACACACTTTTTTTGTTCATATGTATTATTAACTGTTGTGCGAGGATGAGGAGGACAAAGATATGACGAGTTTCAATTTGAGATCACATTTTTTTATGCCGACAACTATGATGATCCACAAACATCAAAAGAATAGTATAAAAGCAATGTCATAACATAACACTTTTTCCAAAGTAAAGAAATGCTCGCAAGTCAGATCGAAAGACCAGATTGAGATTCTTGACAAATGTGTTATGCGTTAAATGCAAGATGCAACAGAACATAAAAATTATCATTGGCTAAATAAATGCGAGTGATGGATGATACTGATGAATTGATAGCTAAATCGAGAAAACCTAACATACGAGCCTGACAGAATAATAAATTTGGCATATGTATACAGTATGTTAAACAATTCAATGAACTGTATATAATAAAAATTGTCGATGGTGTGTGTTCCTAAATTTCTACGAAAAAGATGAACTTGTTTCTGAAATATACATAAATAATAGTGAGTGTTTAATAGAAAAACTGCAAAAATGGAATGAAAGAATCCACTCGATGATGTACAAGATAAATGTTTTCTTTATGGTAAAAGCATTTCTGCAAATATGTATGCATCTCTGCATTGTTGATGCTGACTTGATCTATTTTACCTTTTCCTGTTCATTTACAAAGGTAATACATTTTAGGATAATTTTCAAGATGATGGCCTGACTCACCTTTTCAAAATTCGTTCTAGATATTATACGTGTAGGGAATGGGAATAATGTGAAAATACGAATTCATAATTTTATGACAGCCATCAGTTATGGTGCACAATGCTGGCGCGTATACTTTTCACTTTGGCATTTTTTATTTGATAAAAAATTAAGTACTGATGATGATGTGAATGATATATGTCTGTGTATATTGGGCCCGCAGAAACAAGGTATATTGTAAAGGAGGAGCCATTATTAGTGTCACAAGCAGCTTCTGACGAACTAACAGATATTTTTGACGTATTCTTTACATGCATGGTACTGTATTGAGTAAGCAGTTACTGCACCACGCAGTTGGTAGTCACTCACAGATCGTGAGTTTATACCATGGCATCATCGTATATCGCCATTCGCCATTGCCTCCTTTCTTTTGCGGACACTTTTTCCTGGGTTTAGTCTGCGGCTGTATTGTTGAAGGATGTCGATGACGATAATAATGATAGTTGGTCTGCAAGCTCAGAGCAGAGGAAAAATGTAAGTCAGACAGGTAGTAGTAATCGTGCCACACGGCGAATTTTTTTTAACAAGGTCTCAAGACTAAGGGGTCAAAAGCTGTTGACTGCTCTTCTGCCGACTTAACCGGTCTCTTTGCTTGCCGAAGAGTACCTGCTGCTTCCAAGTTTGTTGCTTTTATAGAACAACAATACAATGTATGGTGTGTATAATGAAATGCGCGTTGCGCGTACACATTCGCATTGAATTGCATATTATAATCATGTTGCTGGTAGTGATATATTGCTGGGTTAACATCTACCTACTTACTTTTCTGCATAACCGAATGTTAACCTACCTTTTAAGCAGAAGCAGCGTAACAGCGTAGTATCAGTGTGTTCAGTTACGCATAAATGAAACAATTCGTTACATATTTCATCTTTGTATGTATGTATTTTACTTTTCTCGTTTAGGACAGAATAAACATTCTCTATAAAAGTTCGATATTAAATAATTTCCAGATTAGTGAAAATCCTTAGAGATATTTTGGACGTTGTAAAATTACCTGAATTATAATATGAAATAAGTATTTTATGTAACATAATGCACTACAATTATGTCATATATGTCCCCTAATTACATCCGATTTACTGTTGAAATTATCACTACCCACAATTTTTTCTTGAACTTTTATGCAGTTAGCGTTTATTTTATGCGACAAAAATTTAACGTAAGGTATCAATAATTGAGTTCAATAATAAATATTTGTTTTTCTGTAAATTCAATTTCAGTTCTAATTTCAGTGTAGCGATAAGTAGTGAAGACTGGTGTAGATATAAAAACATCGTAAACTTTTAAAAGCATACTATTAATAAAGTTGTGTTTGTTCGTACAATGACCTAAAGAATCACATATATTTGGAAATTTAAAAGAAATGAAATTCAATGAAAACCCCTACGCGATTTACAGGTAAAAATAGCACACAGATGTCCACAGTAGACAGAGTATACATCCATGACTTTCATAATAATATATGAATACACGAACCCTATCTGTGTAGATTTTTCGTTTCTCTGCGGTTTAAAAGTTATTGAAATCAGTTGGGGGGAAGAAACGCTACGCATATATTTAAATGTTCATTCATAGTTTTGGTTGTACTTGTAGCACATGCTGTAAAGTAGCGTGATAAGCCGATGAACTGTAGATGATGATGAGGATGCGCTATATTACTACATATTACTTTGCAATTTGCTTATGTTGTGGGTGGATGATAAGGAAGAAAATAAAACCGGTCGTAGCGAAGTGCTTTTGCTTATTTTTCTTTAAACATGCTATCAAATCACTGACAAGTATCCAGAAGGCTTAAAGTTTTTTTTAAAGTTTATGAAGTCGCTAACTTAACTTCGTTATATTGTGAGCATGTGTGTAAGTTATGGCCAGAGTAGTATCCGGTGAGAGTCAATCTATGATGATTAATCAATTTACTG
>JAQFZH010002016.1:0-18265 GCA_034695485.1 Entomobrya nivalis
AAGAGCGAGAAAGAGTTCATACATAATAACATTTTAGACTGTACATTTATTTTTCTTTCATTTCGGTTATGGTTATATACACATAGTTTGCTATTCATTATGCATGCATTCATTAGCAATGGCTGACTTGGCTTGTTAAGGTGCCGCTTGTTCTGCTGCTGTTGACTTTTACCCATATCATGTCATCTCCACTAAGTTACGATCTGATGATGATGAAGCTGATGTCACGCAGATTTATTTTTATTAGGCTATGCCTACTTATTAGCCGTTTACACTTTAGCATCAGGACTAAGGACACCGTCGTAAATAATCTTATCAATGAAATTGATGTAAGAAAGTTCAAATTATTTTAAGCTCATTTATAACCCCTTACTTGCGTCTTTGATATATGGATTATGGATATATGACAACATTTTGCAGTAAAGTGACAAATCTAATTAAAATTTCGCTTGGCTCTTCCTTGACCAATGAAACTGGTCAAATATCACGTATTTCATGGAGTCATCATATTTGTTATCATAATATACTCATCATCTTATTGCCCTCGAGAAAAGAACGCCAGGCAGTCTGGTCTGCAAACTTAAATATGTTGCTGCACCACGTTTACGTATGTTTGCATATTAAAACGGCCACACTCATTGCTAAAGTTGCAAATCAAGCAACTGTAAGATTGTGCATAGAAAATTTCAATCTCCGCAGTTAATATTAAGAGTACAATTTGATCATAAGTAATTCTGTGTACACGTAGCTCGTTATCAATAATCTTGTTTGCATTTTGTATTTGAGTAACAATTTTCTCCAGTTAAAGGACGGGTGGTGGCAGGACTTAAATAACAGGTGGGGTAACGGTATATCAAATATTATCAAACGGTATAGCAAGAGCAAACTGGACCGAAATTTCTCCAACTTTTAAAAAGTTGAGAAAGTTACAAATTGCAAATCTGATTTTTTATTTACTACGTCCAGTTGAGAATGAATGACCCAAGCTACAACGGTTTTGACAGTTAAAGTTCTCATTTCGAGCAATGCAATGCAGCATGCGGATTTAAGTTTTTAAGCACATTGAATATTTTCACCAATCAGCGACAAATAATTTTCGTCCATGACTATGATTATGACCCATGAAATCAAAGTCAGTCTGGCATATATGCAATCTTATTCATTGACCAATTTTGTAAGACTACAAAGCTTGATCCCTGTGGTTCCTGTAGGACATCTTAGCAATAAAATCTTCCTCTTACCCGTGGCATTACATTTTATTCTGAAATATATGCACACGCTGTTGTTAAGAAGTATTTACTTGAAGGTTAAAAGAGTACTAACACTTTTCATGTAATATGTATATATGTAATGCAGCTCTACTGATTATAAAAATTCGACTTTCAATATGCATTACTTATATCATCCAGAACATTTACTTATGATTCGTCAATACTAGTAGTACACCTTGGATGAAGGAGAATATAAAATTACGCAACACAACATCAGAGCATAAAAGACTATGTAATTGAAGAAATAGACTTTATCAGTTCACTAATGCCGCATAGTGTCCATGGACTATGTATCATGAATTACCACCACACAATTTACAAACATTTTTCATATTAAGGGAAAATAACCGTGTTGTGTAGGTCTACCTTCAATTTCTGAAGACATTCAATTTGTTGATTATTTTAGACCTATACTAGACCTTAAAAACCTTAGATAACCACCGAAAAACGGTCAAAATGGGACCAACCAACCGCCAGTATTAAATAATACATAAGAACAAGAAAAAAGATTTATACATTTAATTTAAAGAAGAGAAAAACATTCACATTATTCCTTTGACATTTTTCTGTGAGGTGGATGCTCCGGTTATTGGGTTTAATTATTAAGAATCGATGACCAAAAGGTACTTATGCAGTACATTTATTATTGGGCTTCTTTAGTTTTACCTCAGAAAAACAGCTTTTTACACAGTATTTATTAATGGTGAAAATAACACATTACACAGTAAAATACATGTTGTTAGTTTACATGATGATGCTTAAACATGCTATTTTCAATTGATATTTCAGCGACACCAAGCCAAAGAAGCCTGACATTGAAGATTGGAGTTGACTCGTTTAAAAAACATCACGAAAAGATGCTATAAGCGTTTGTTCTCCAGATCATCAAAGAAAAGGTTAAACTAAATCTTCAAATGGCAGGGCAATTATATTGACCGAACTTGTTTTTCCTGTATGTCGCATCTAATCATATTATCTAACTCAGCTCAACTGAAAATGGACAAATTTATGAAATTCATTAAAAGAAGGCACGGTGTTGGCTGGATCAGGCCGGAGCCCGCCGGTATTTGCCCTTATTTCGTCATCTATCCCATTACATATTATTCAAACTTTGAATTTATTTGACATTTTAATGCATTTTAAATCGTAGGATAATACAGCTCATGCGCACTAAAACAGGCGTGACAGAAGAAATAGAACTACGACATCATAAGATTTTCAACTTTGTACAAGGAGGTTAACCATTTATTATTGTGCTAGTTTGTCAGCAGTTTTACGTATTGAACTATTAGACATCATCATTTTATTTGTACTTTGGCTGGAGCATTAAACTTGACGAATTTTAGTACAAAGTTTTATGGCACAACAAATATTCTCTTGAGGTTGTGGGAAAATATGTTGAAAATAGGGAAATTAAAGGTAATTGTAATTGTGAATCACATAACAGCTATCTAAGCTTTCTCAGAATTCCTCACGGTTATCGTCTACTAAAATTAATCAATGTAGATCATCAATAGAGCCATTAAAACTGATGACATGGAACAAACTACAGACGAGTTTTGTTGCACTGATTAAGTATTTTTCTTTTTAGAACAACTTTATCGTCTACTTCCCTGTTGTACTCAAGATGAATGATGTGATGGGTGTATCGTTAAAAAATATATGTCACATTCTTATACCTGGCACCTAGTTTTGGAGATAACGTGGCGCGGCGCGGTCATTGCCTTTCTGAAGTATCTAAATTTTGAACATACATTTTACTGGTAATTACCAACTAAGTACCTGACAAATCACGAGAGTCATCCTGGACATCCCATGTCATTAAGACAAATTCTTGTAACTGATAGCGCGAGATGATGAACTCGTTGACTTTCAGATTTGGTGGAAATGAGGTAGGTGACAAAAATTGGTTATTAATATGTTTTGATTGTTAAAACAGCAATCGTGTTTTCATACTAGGAAGATAATTGAAATGATAATAGATAGGAAGACAAAAATATTTAGCATTGAGGAAATTCCTTTTGATTTGTTCAATGAGTTCCTACAAAAACAAATTTTGCTTGATTATTTTTTCAAGTAAATAAACAATGGCAATATTGTCACTAGAATTCGGAGAATCATTGAAGGTGAGCTTCTCTTAGAACACTAAAATGGTCAATTGCATTAATCATTGGATCCGGAATTTCCAAACATTTATCTGACACAATTTCGCAGAGATTGTAAAAATTCATACTATCTTACCAGAACTGTGGTAGATATAATTTATATTTTTCATGGATTTCACCTCAATTTTAATTTGGAGACTAGAACAAACCAGGTAGATCATATCAATTTTGTATGTACCTGGTTCTCATCTAAACGTACCTGTCTGAAACTTAATGAAGTCATTAGTGCGAAATACGCATATATATTTTACAATGTATACACGATAAAATACAGAAAAGGTAACAAAGATTAATTATTTAATGCCGATAATTAGTACAAATGTCCAATACGCAAATAACAGAAACGTTGCAAATGAAAACCTAAAATTAAAAAATAAGCAAAGATGGTAAAAAGTTTATGGTAATGACAAAATGCTAATGTCTACCAATAACCTGTAATTATTACAATATACATGTACTGTGTACTACATCACTCAAACATGAATTAGAATTCTGTACTCACAAATTCCGAGCAACATTAACAGTTTGATACAATGCAAATAGAAAAAAAGTAACATGATACACATCGAACAAGATACGGTTCCTAGTTTGCAGGTTCAGGTATGTCACACACTGCCCCTCTCACTAACTTCTTTTTAGTCATCATGATCATGTGACGGACTAATTGTGACTGTCCGCATCTTAAACATTGCCAGCTTCCTCGAAGGTCGAGTGAGCAACATGCATGGATATTATGGTATGGTAATTACGTATGTGACAGATGTCATGCAGCCGGTGCTCAGACATACATTTACTAACATAATATATGCATGATGCATGCCATGAATGGTATGATATCACAGATAAGAATGACCTAATAATATAAATCAAGGAATTGATTTCTAATGGAGTTCCATTGTTTCTTGCACGAACAGCATTTATAATCATCATGTCACAGCGGAGCATACGTTTTCTCTGAAACTGCTGCTGATGTGTATATGTTCACGTAACCTAAATGTTAAGTCAAATAATCATAATAGAAGATGAGATACCAAATTATTCCTGACTCTTCTAGTTTCTTTAAACAAAGAATGTGATGATGAAGCTATTTTGACTATTTTGTGAGGATTGTGGAGGAGGTGTGAAAAATGATGCCATTCTTTTTTCCAAGACGTCATCATTCTTTTACGTTTCACGCTCACTATGCCATATTCACCATTCACTTTTTGATTACGTTTTTGAGCAACCGATACTATACTTTGTTCAACCTTTTTTTAGAGGGCTAATGTGTTCAATGAATGAATGATGAATGAACGAAGAACAACGAGTCAATGCTAATGATGATCAATTATGCATTTAAACTACGTCGTTCGTTCCTCTGATCCTGTCTGTCTGCAACTGTGAAGGTTTCAGGAAGGAAGTACAAGTGATATGTTTTGTTTACATTTTTTTGCGAAATCATACATTCCATGGAATTGGAACATTTAAGAAAATAAATCAAATTAAAGACAAAGTTTTTTAAGTTGACTTGGGCATGGAAAAATGAGAACATCGCACTAGGAAGGTTGCAGCGTAACAGAAAAACACTGAAAAGTAAATACATAAAAGGACGTCATGGGCGAATTCTTAGTAGACAACATGACGCTGATCATGGCAAAGTGAAGGATTTTTTTGTACTATTTTATATCTGTGCAAGCACTTGTTAACTGATATGGAGGTAAAAGCTCTAATGAGTTCACAAAAAGTTCATAGTACAAAGTCATAAATTTTAGTACTAAACTTTTTTTCCTTTTGGGTTAATGAGAGTCAACTATTTATTCAAGTTTTTGCAAGCATCCTATAATTCAGAAAGAATTTCACACATTTTCGTGTTTTTCCAGAGGTTACAGTTATAAATTGTGACACATATGTAGATACATAGGTATGTCCATATTTCTGATGCTGCAATGAGATCACTTTCACATAGCATAGCATCATCGCTATTTTAGTAAAATGAATTTTTTCGAATACCAGTCATAACTAATTAATTTGTCTTATCAAAAGGGAGCGGCGTTTTTTGAATTACGCCAAAAGTTATGAATGTGATTTTCATACAGTTGGTTACAGGTGTTTTCTCCAAGTTCAATCAAAGTCATAAAAGTCTTATCTGAAATATTCACATTCGTGCCAAATTTCCTTTAGATCAAATGCGACCACATGGTTTCCGTTCGGCAGATCACAGACTGACAACGACAAACTGAATTACCATACATGCATGGATGTCGTGGCAAATAGAAACTATGAGGCTCACATGTTTAGTTTAGTTGAGAATGAATAAAAAAATAATTGTGGAAGTAATGTATGTTAAGGAAACATGATCTCTGTGTGGAATGATCGCACCGCAGTCAGTTGGTCTAAATAAGTCATAACAAGACAAGTCGTCGATGATAATGTGATGGCATTACGATTATGGGATCGCCACTTTTATTGCTGCCACCCTCGCCTCGCTCTTTGTAGAGCGCAAAGCCTATATATTATACACTTATAATTGTATGTACTTTGGAACTCAAGCTCAAGAATCTCAGCAATGATGACCATAAAAATAAAGCAGAGGGTATATGTAAACAATTTTGCAACCATGCTTTCAATATTATTGCATATTAATGAACATATATGAGGTGGATGGATGGTGGATGTGTGAATTACCTCATTCTTGACATTTTAAGGATGATGATATTTTGATGAAGATATCATATTATGCTGCTGCGATATATGACACATTGTTGTATGTTATGAATCTATCGGTCAGACCATCATACTGATGGCTTTAACTGTTTCCACCATTACACCAACGCAAGTCATGCAGATTTGTTGGAAATAAGAGCTATTAGCATTTATGGAGGACAGAAGAACGAACGTTTATTAAAGAAAGCGCAAGACGCTTCTGCAAGTCAGTCGCTGAACGATCATCGTTAAGAACGGCTTCGTGGTAGAAAAAAGGCAGGAATTTTTCCAAAGCTAATTTCAATTGCCAAAAGTTAAAGAACGTTATGTGAGATCAGTGAAGTTAAAAAAGAAGTAAGCAAAGTGTATCATAATATATTTTTGCTAATTTTGTGCCTGTAAATGAACTATAAGCAGATAACCTAACCTAAGTGAAAGGAGCTATAAGTTGAACTTGGAATCAAAAAGTCTCTTTCATAAGTTCACAAGATAATAAACATTGTGTCATTGTACGATACAATTGCAACGCTTAAAGCATTCTATAAAAAAAACACCTTCAAAATGATTGATTCAAAATTATTTACGATTCGAGCTATTGAGTTCACAGTGGTGAGTTGCATTTCCTAATTATTCGTTTTTGTAATTCATATGCATGAGATTTTTTCATTGTCTCACCAAAAATGTTGAACTGATTGGAGAAACTTGTCCTTGCAATTTAATTTGACGTATTTTTTTCTATTCTAATTTAACTAAAGATTGGACTCTGTCTAGCATGCAGTATAGTGGCTTATCCATCTAGGCCACATGGAGGTGGGGGAAACCAGCGTGGCGTGATTCCGCTGGGACTCTTCATGTAAGTTGTCAATATTTTGCAAAAAAAATGTCAATAATATTTTGCACAAATAAGCAAATAAAAACGATTTTCGTAAACAAAACTTAATTGAAATCAATAACAATTTTAGGTCAAAATTGCAAGTTGATATGCCTGACTATCTCGCTGAGCCATTGTCCACTGGAAGATTTACTGGTGGAGCTAAGCGGAAGCGACACGGACACGGTGCTTTAAACCCCAATTCTCCTAAACCCCAATCACAAGAAACTGATACAACTGGTTCCTGCTGTCCAACAGTTGAAGAGATTGTAGAGCCAATCGGTGGAAAAAGCAAATCAGGTAAATATTTTTCTCAAAACTTTTTCCCTTTTTGCACAAAATATAAAACAAACTCATTATAATATATGGTTTCTCCAATTTTTATCGTAGGACATCTTGTCGAACTTTTTCAGACGGACGACCTAAGACAACAATTTCATGAAATCTCTTGCGCACCCAACGTCGCCGAAAAACCATGTAGATTTGTGGAAGAAAGCGTCCAGGAACAGTCTCGTTGTGTTCAACAATATTCATACAGCTACGCGCTTGTGCGAGACTTTGGGTCTTCAGATATCGCGGAAAATCCAGCGCAGGGCTGGAGATTTGAGCACATAAGAGTGAGAAGTGGCTGTTCATGCATAATTTCCTCTTCAGATAATTAGACATTTAAAAAATGTTTTATAACTAAAAAACTACATACAACAGAGAATCTCAGACTTGCTTGTTCCATTCATGTGAATCGTTTTACTTTAATTTTTTATACGGTATATATATTTTTGTCCAGTCAGGGAAAAAGTGATATTGTGCACGTAATTACTTAAAAAATAAGGGTATTAATTTATTTTCTTAATGTGTATCCTGCTGGATATGAAAATGTCATTTTTTAACTACGTGTCCTGATAATTTGTTGAGCATGCTGTATTTTTTATACTAGTCCATCGATCTGACAGACTGCGTGTCTTTTCGTTTTTATATTTTTTCATGTTCTTAACTTTTATCTGTCTTATATCTAATATTTTATCTTACACATATAATGTTTTATGAATAATTTTAATTTATGCTAAGATAAGGTGGTATACAAAAAAGCAATGCAATATGTGGCTGTTACATCTGTTCAGTTTTATATTAATGGACGACCTCTCCTCCAAGAAAAAAGTGGTTCTTATTGAATTAACCTCATCAGAAATTCTCCACGAGAGAAACTAAGTTGTTGCGTATAAGAGTGCAAACTAAGAATATGAGCTGATGTCATTCTACATTCCATAAGTATCTAAATCGTTTAATTGATTTTATCAAATTAATTAATGGTCAAAACATCATCAGTTCAAACACAGTTAGCTCTTGTATAACTAATTTATAATTAAGAGAGGACGACAGTGTAACTTTTGGAACCACTTTTTTAATCTAATTTGCCAAGAGTCATTAGAGTATAAATTTTCATTAATTCTTAACCTCTGTCACTTTATTTTTGACTGACTGATCAAGTCAAGATGCTTGCTATGCTAAATGTACTTACGTCGTTAGAGGCTGTGTTTGGCGAGTGTTCGAGAAATGATACCCAGTATTATAATTTAATTTACAAGTTCATGTGGAGAAAGGACGAAGTTCGGTGATCAAAAGAGGCTTTAAGATATATCATATTAAGTAAAAAATATTATAGCTTTAGGAAAGCCTTCCTTCATGTTAGAGTTGGCTATTATCTCGTCGATTTTACTGGTATCTTAGATAACCTGAGGAATGCTGAACAGCGTGTGCATGTATGATTACGATTGCATACTTTTGGTTGAGAAACGCCTTAATGTCTAGAATGATTTGGATTTTTAGAAGGTTAAATTTCTTGATTCACAAAAAAATTGGGCAATCAAAATGAGTTATATCAATAATCAATTTGGGGAATATGAAAACATCATAAATAATCTTAATCTGATAAAAACTGCTGGACAGTGAAAATTAATTCGTAGTTTACTTTGTTTGCTAAAATCAGTTTGCTAAAGTTATTTTAATTAATTGGGTGACATTGAAATAAAAACTTTGTATAGTAATAGCCAAACAGTCTGAAATCATGCATCATAAATGGTTGTTTAAAATGCGTATTTAATATTTCTAAACACAATGAAAATAGACTTACTATTTTATGTAACTTATTATTTTTCATGCGATTTTTTCTGTAAATCTAGAAAATAAACATAAATTTGATTATAAAACAAAGATTTAGTCGTTTTAATTTAATCAGTACCACTGCATAACATAAACATAGACATCACATAAGGTCATAATACGCCCAGATGAAAAACAAAACAAAGGTTAGTCTACTGTCATTTCTAATATGCAGACTAGACGCTTCACTTCTAAAGCAGCACATTGCATTGCAGTAGCAGTTCCAAATTACCTCTGTAGATGTCGAGTAAAGGATGTTATTCAACTTGAGTGAAAGGGTTCCGCTTTTGATTTTGGCATGAGATGAATTTGTACAGGTACAGGTCTTGCTGAATGAAGGTGAAACATATTTGTCGAAAGTTGTAAGGATTTGATCGCTTTGCTTCAAATCATTCCATATCTATCCTTCAAACCGTGTTTCCGTTTTTAGCCCATTTCGGCGAAAAACATTGACTTATTTAATGGATTTAATGATTCTACATCATTCATTTGCGTTAATGATGTAGTATAGAACCAGTGCAGCGAAATAAGTCAAAAGTAAGATTAGGTCCTCAGCAGGAACGAGTTTTTGAACTTAACAATCAGCAGAGAAATCAATATACAGAGTTTTTAATTTACTGTTCAATATTCTATCAATATACCTTTCCAACACGCTGTATAAATTTTTCATTAATCTGGAATGGCAATTTAGTTAACTAATATTAATTATATTAATTTGTAATTATTAAAATCTTCTGAGAAAAAATTATTATGATTATGCTTTAAAATTTTGAAAATAAACAAGAGGAACATCCAAACAAGGGTGAAATGTGGTGTTTTACTCGTTGGCGGATTATCATTGAATTCGGGAGAAAAATGTCAGTGTCCTGTCTGAAAACAAAGCCTTGACCTTACACTTCATCTGGACACCTGCTCTGAAGTCCAGTTTCACTAAAACTTTAATGCCACCACCACATAACTAAATAACTTGGTCAGATTTAATTTAATTGAGTTTTTCATGAATTTTGACACGTGAACTTGGATGAATAACATAACCTGATACACTGGTTTCAACAGCCTCACTGTACATTTGTCTCTGCGCGCTAAGTTTCCTCCCTTGTGCTGTAACCAATTGATAAACTGAAATGAAAGGATCATTTGTTGAGGTCAAAGGTCATGGATCTCCTGATGGGATTTGAATTGCTAAAGTTGAAAATACTAAGTTATTAATCAATCGATGTGGTTGGTAATAGCGCAACAAGCTTGAGCAGTTATGTATATTTTTCAAATTTACTTTTATTGCACTCGACAGGCACCAACATAAAACAAGCCTACAAACATCATAAATAGATCTAAAAATAGGTCCCGGCTATCCTATGCGAAAAGTTTATCGTGCATTGTTGATTGTACGTGCACGCTTAGTGCTTAGGTAATTTGTTTGCTTTGCCGAGATAGAATTTTTTATTCATAAAAAAGCCAATAAGTCTTTATCAATGGAACTAAATATTAAACAAGTTATCAAAAATGATCCATAACTTGTATCAACATTTTGGTGATCTCAGTCCATTAATATTAATGTGCATATAAATTTTATTCCAGAGTTGATTAATTATTTTTTATCAGTCGTTTTTTTCTTTGTTTCATAAAAAAAGAATATATATAAATATATTTTCTGCATAGAATTCTTTAAAACGGAAACTTCACTTTTTCGTTGAATTTGTACAGAAATTCTACAACCCAAATGCAGTACATATTAAATGACAGGGTAGGGTACCTGCAACTGCGGTAACAAGTCACGATTTTCCTCCGAAAATTACCGTGATACTCCCTGTCAGTCCTTTCTTCTGTCTTTTTTCTCTCTCTTGAAAACATGAATGTGTCATAAAAAGAGAGAAATATAAAAGTTGACAATGAAATGTAGTGCGGGCATAAAAAAAACTTTAATTTTTATCCTTGCATAACCAATATGTATAACGTACAAAGTGACTGTTCACACATTTTTTCCTACGTGTACAATTCCCACTATGGTCACAAGAAGAAGGATATAAATAGTTTGAAAAAGAATGAGTGATGCACATGACAGGGACACATGATGCATTACACATCAGCAGAAAAGTCGTGATTCCTAGATATCAATCGTGAGAAGTATAAACCATGAACCATGGTTTTTTATCTTAGTGCGCAAAATGTGACGTGCTAGCTTGGTTTCTAAAAAGGTATCATGTTCAAGGAAAGCTGAAAGTATTAAAAATTTATTTTTATGCTTCACTTCATGTACATTATTTATCATACATTATATTACCGAACTGTATTTTATACAATATGTACATGTTTAAAGATTTGTAGATAACTTTAAAGTTAATATTTGGCACTTGGTTTACATTTAAAGAGCTTCTAATCAAATATCATTTAAAACTAAATTTAGTCTCTTTTACTGTAACTAATAAGCTTGCTGGAGAGTTACAATAAATTTAACATTTCAGCCTTTGGAAGTAACATGCAAAGTGAAAACTCTCATCTAAAATATTATAATGATGGAGGAAGCGAATGATGGGTATGGTGATGATGATGAGGTGGCAAAGAATGATGACCATGGCTTGGATTATTTACGATTCCACCAGGCATATTCCCCCCACCGTTAGGAGAAGCAGTAGGATTACCAGAGGAAAATGGTAAGTTGAGTGGAGTGGGAGGCACAAAAGGACCATTTGGAAATAACCAAAGCCTGTCACCCAACACCATCGGACGTGGGCTAACAAGACCCATTGCTGAATAGTACTGTTGAGCTGCTAATTCCAGCTCACTTGTATACTTCCTTTTCCATTTTGTTCTCCGGTTTTGAAACCAAATCTTTATCTGAAAATTATAAGAGAACAAAAAGATAACGATGATGATAATTACTTTTGCTGACTCGTCCCATACAAGCAGAAAATCACGCAGTTTCGCAAATAAATACATGTGTGAAACAAAAACTGCAAGCAAGGAGTAATCATTACACAGCATATTGAAAAGAAAGAAGAAAAAACTAGTAAAAAAGTAAGAGAACAATGTGGTGTGTAACATGCAACATGCTGAGTGTAATATAGATTAATTAGGGCCATAAACTTGAACCACTCTGGCAGTCTCTTGACAGGTACAATCTTTTCTCTCTCAATTAGCACAGTCATCTCATTTATCTCCCTTCCCCAGCGACTGTCATTGACTCATTCATTTCTTTTTCCTTCTCTTGTCCCTAACTTGCTCTTTCTTTCATCTTTCATTCAGTCACAGTCACCACAATCTATATACTTATTTAACTTCTCTCCATCCAAAGTACAAACTTCAAACATACACAACATGCTTACATGTAACATGTAATATAGCATCAGTGGCGAGAGAAGGAAAAACGAAGATAAAAAAGTTGAAAAAAGAAGGCGGGTTATTACCCGTCAAGATTTACACTTACTCATGCCTTCTTTTTCATCGTCTCTCAGAGAAGCATATAAAATATATGTACATACATAATGCACATTTACAAACACACACATTCAAAAAAGATGGAGACAACGGGACGGATTGTCGAGAGTATGAAAAATTCTGTTATTGCGCAGGCAGTCACTAGCTCACACCAACATGACATTAACGTTTAATAATCCAATTTGAAAAGACAACCAGTCAAAGTACTACTTAATCTACTTGTACACTTTTTTTTAAAGATTCACAAGTAAAAAAATTCTGAAGCAATAAAGTAATCCATATATATAATAGAGAAAGCACACACACTTTATATTATTGTAAAAACTCACTTGAGTTTCTGTCAACTTCAAACTTCTCGCCAACTGAGATCGTTTTGCTACTGACAAATATTTATTCCTTTCAAACTCTGATTCGAGTGCCTTCACTTGGGATGCTGTGAATGCTGTCCGGGGCCGTTTCTTCCTCTCTTCTTTACCTTCCCCTCCTGAAAAAAAGTACAAAAATTATACAAACATGTAGAAAAAGGATTATGTTGAGTTTTGATGGTGGGAGGGAAATGAATTGCTTATATTTTCTCTTGAAACGTCAAATTTATGAAGCCATAAAACTCAAAAATCTACTCATTCCGCGTCTCTCCACGAGAGAGAAAAAAATTAGCGAAAAGTGCATAAAAAATTTGATTTTTCTCTACTGTAAAATTTGTGTACACTCTGCAATGCACATGCAAACTGGGAAAAATAATCTGTGGGACTGGCTATAAAACGACAACAAAAATATATATCACGTAATGATGCTCCATTATTATTTCTCTACGTGTGTCGGATTATAAATATTGTCAAAAATAATCGCAATCATTAAAACAAGTAACCATAAATCTTGACACGTCTTATGACGATACAACATACAACTTCGTTTTTGTACACATGTGGCATTGCAAGAAAAGTAAACTGTAAGTTAAGAAGGAAGTCAAAATATGAGTATAGATTCGGGGTAGGGGAGGAGGGATAGGGATATATGCGATTATGAGTCTATTTGCCACGCAAACTTCTTGTCTCTTGCTCATAAAAATATTTACTTGAGAAGGTTGTCTCAGCAGATCTCTCTCATTTGAGCTCATTAGCTCCCTTTAATCGGACAACATTTCATGATCGTCGAGTCAATTTTTTATAGATTGAATAAATGGCTTTCACGGGATGTCTTGACAAGAAGAAGTTTCCTACTAAGGTACAGATGACAGAATATACGTGTGGAGAGAGCAAACTGGTTTTTATGGGTTATGGTTTATATTAAAGTAATGGTGAATGAATGGTGTGGTGGTGTATGTACGCAGCGCGGCGAATAACAGTAACAACCCGAATCCCAACATTACGCCATAAATTAAAAAAGACAAGCTGTCATCTGTCATTTTTGCCTTAGAAGAAATGAATTTGTGTAAAAGTATTATATTGTTGCTTGCCCAAAACACACTTACTACGAACGAGATATTCATTTTAATTTAATAGTGATGAATATTTCTGATGGTAAGGATAAAAGTGCTTGCCAAGTTATGTGCAAGCACTTAAATTCTTTAACTGATTTTAAGCCTATTTATTTGCAAACGATAAATGCTACATGTAACTCTAGCACAAGTGAGTCAGTCTGATGTCCGGCGATAATGCTTAAATACGTAAAGATATTCAACAATTGAATATCAAACCTATTACATATCGTTCCGATTCCAACTTTCACTTGCATAATGAGTACACAGGAAGAACCTGTGCTGTATGCTATCTGCTTGATTGTTAAATGAAGCTAATAGGAAAGGCTATACTTAACTGCATGTAAGTCTGACAAAAAATCAGAGTGTTTAAAATTTAGCATGTTTTTCTTTTGGCATTCGAAACATCAGTCCTTCCTTCCAACACTATGTTTTAAAAGTTAAACATATTCTCTAATAACCATCACATCGGCTAAACATTTTCATATCAATAGACAAATTCCACTCCGTGTTGAAGTCTATACGCTAAAAATTTGCTTTGGGAAATGGTCTATCATTTGGCGTTTCTGAGGCATAAAAATACCATAACTCTTACAAATCATCGACTATTTCAACTAAACAGATAAACCACACATTATTTTACTAACACAAAAGTATAACATGTCATGCATTTCATACACACATGCAGCATTGTAATGTTAGTTCATAACAAATAGTATTTCCGTCGCTTCGTTTTATCATCGATTTTGGAAGTTCCAAATAGGAAACAAACCACATATAAATGTGTAAGATATTCAATTCCAGACTGGTGAATAAAGCGTGTATATGGATGAGTATACCATTTTATTTTTAGGTGTACAAAATCTTCTTTTTTTCTTGCTGACTTGTTGAAACGTTTACCCACAAAATATCAATTACCAAATATAGCTCTAAATTGTAATTACTGGTAATTGTTGGCAAATAACAGTATTAGTAGTCCTTCTTGACATTCTATACTGTAATTAAAATTACGCATAACTACTACAAACCAGTAATTACCTCCATCTTATCTGCATAACTAATTCAGTTAATGGATTTTATTGCAAAAAATATAGCATTTCGGAGTGTGTACACCCTGTAGTCGTCCCTTGTTTAATGTGTTTTGAATGAACTACCGCTGACTCCCCGACACAAGTACAAAACTGATCTTGAAGTTTATTTATTAGCCTGTTCCAGATACACAGACTGATAGCTTACTTTTGCTGTCGTTTTGCTCATATAATGCAAATTGAAATGCATTGTTAAAACAGAACCAAAATTACAGTCATTTTGTAGCCTTTGCAATAGCTCATACTTTTTTTCTTTCCTCTCAGCTAAATATATGTGCTCCAAGTCAAGTAGTTGCTTGCTTTAGTGCCATCATTATAACATAATCTTGTTTTTGGCTTGTTGAACACAAAAATGATAATGATTTAGCATCACTTTCCTCACTGACTTTTTACACAAACGTGATGCTAATTACAGCCATTACAACCAATTACAGATCATCACCACTATCATCCTTCTGGGATTTTTGATGAACAATGAGCAAAAACCAGAAGATATTTGATACGGTCATATAATGATATGACCATGTGTATTATGTAGTGTCATGTTAGTAGCTAGTAGTACACGTCAATGCAAAAAAAAGTCAGGGGAGCTTTTTATTTTGAGTTTCTCCAAGATATACTTGCATTATTATTGGTGGTGCAGATTTTAGTGTAATGAATCTATTGAATATTTAAATGAAGCTGTCTCACTTTTTGTACTATAATAAACATGCAGACTAGATCTTAGCCAATAATATTCTCCTGTCAGATAATATTAAATAGTTTGCCTGAATAAAAAAATAACTTGGATGCAATGCAATTCAACATATTTTCTCGTTTTCACTGGACTCCAAGTTTGGGGTAATGTGAGAAAATACATATATAAAGCTGACCATGAAGCGACAGGGTCGTCACATAGTATGAATGTAAGATTGTATGCTTGCTACGGAACATAGTCTAGCAAAAGATTACCAAGATTTTTAAAAACTTATTTATGACACCATGACACGCAATGTAATATTTTTCCCTTTAAGTAGTAAAAAGTTAAAAGCTGACGGCAATTCGTTAGCTTGTGGGTTGGTTTTTGGTAGACCTTTCCCCGCAGAGAACTCGAGTTTCGCTCTGCGAACTTGAATTCAGCATGTACACTTTCTACCATTTATTTGCTGTCTGGTAGCAAACATGGCGTCAAGTCAACTTCTTGCTCGTCAAGCTGGCACTGTGGTTCTGCAGGATCAAAAACCTGCCCAACCATCTCTCAACCGCATTAATAATAAAAGTACAATTCACAATTGTAAATTAATGGCATTTTAATTTGTACGCAACTAGGGAGTCAGGAAATACAATTGAGCTAAAGAAGTCAAAGAGTACGTCTAATATGACTGCTAGTATCCTGCTTCCGGAAAATATCATTTTATTTGGGTTTGCCATTAAGGATAAAAAATAGCAAAGGGAACATTTTCTTTTGAAAAAAATCTTTGGAGAATGGGCTGGCTGAAATTTCAATTCATCTTTGTAAATTTTGACTTGGAAGGATTGAACAATAGATCTAAAGTAATTAATTCTCCAAAATTTTCTATAAACTCTATGCTAATGAATGACTTTCTGTGTGCTATGTACCACCATGAAAAGTAGAATTTTCTTTACTTTATGTACATATACATACGCCCGCAAAAACTCCTTTTTAAGCAGTAATGCAACAAAGCCATACATCATTTCCTTTCGAATGTGTGCCCGATTAGTTTGTTTAATCAACAGGAAATGGGAAGTGATATGGCTGACATAAATTTATGAGCTGCTTGGAGCCAAAGCATATTCTGGTCACTCCCATTTCATAACACTAAAAAACTGGTAAAAGAAAACAAGTCCTATATGCAAAAAAAAAACTTTACGTAGAATAGCCGACATAATAATGTTGAGTCTGGACTTTCACAATAAAAAAATGAAATAAAGCCATATAACGATGTAAGGAAGTTCTTTTAGTTGTTTCGTGTAGTAAAAAGAAATTTATTTGTGAAATGTATGTCATATTATTTTTGAAAATAACATTGTGCAATTTAAAAAAAAACAGTTTGACATACGTAAAAAACTAAAGAAATTCTGATAATTAATTATAATAGCCATACAATGATATCGGATTCCTCCCCTGCGCCCTGGAGGAGTATACATGCTAGTAGCTCTTACGCGTATAGTTTGGAGCAGGTTTTGAATGATAAAATGCTTCTATATACCTAATCAAATTGAGTTTGTATTTTCTTCTTTCAATCTTTCCTCGTTCTAGGCAGATAAAATAATCGGTTTTAGATTGAATTCAATCTTTTAATAAAATCAGTTTTTGTGATTCGATTGTTACCAGCGATCATTTACAAGTACAAATACATGCATATAAACATTGAAATATTTTGTTTTAATTTTAAACAAAAACTCGTTTACTGCATTATTTTTCACAAGAAAATCATGACATAAGAAAGCTGTGATGACTATTTAAATGATCCAAAACTTCTACCAAAATTTTATGAATTGACTATCAGAATTTTTGTTTATTTTTCATACCAGAAAGCACACGTTGATCCTCCTCATCTCTACAGTCCTCCTGACAAAGATCTCCATTGTCTTCCTCGTCCTCTTCAATATCTTGAAAATCGTCATGAGATGTACTCAAATGTCCACTCCCTTTCACGGCTTGATCCTCAGACATGTCAACAGTTGAATCGGCATCATCAACCAACAAAGTAGAAGCACTACTGCTGTGGCTGCATAACCCTTTCAAGGTTGCATCCTTGCACTCTTTCATGCTCATACCACTGCTACTACAATGAGCATCATCATGCATGTTTCCACCAAAGTTATTGTTGAATTTGAATCTGTCACTTTTGCTACACTCGTCTTCCTCCTGTCCGATTGCATAATCATAACTTTCATCACCACTGCTACTGCCACCCCCACCACCACTACCAATACAACAACCAACAGAAGGTTCGATTTTCACCATAACTGGCAGAGATTCGCAATAATGATTTGAAATTTTATTAAAGTTTTGATGATGGCGATGACTTTCCTGGCTATGTGTGCCTCTATTGCAGCCAGCAACATTGTTTCCACCAACACCACTAATATTATTACTTAATATGCTTTCTATT
>JAQFZH010002017.1:0-18264 GCA_034695485.1 Entomobrya nivalis
TCAATGCATTAGCATTCATCCCCTCCTCTTCATAATCTACATCTATTCATCCACATTCTTATCATCCGATCGCCTCAATCCACCCGCCGACAGTATTAACCTGTCATTTATCACTTCCTTCTTTTTTCGCATTCTTCTTGGAACGTTTTATGTCTCTTATAGCGGTAGCAGCAATAAGATCTCTTGGTAGCTTCAATGTTCCCAGAAAGGTTGCTAGTATACTCCAATTTTGTGGCCTTTCTCTTCCTCGCACAGCAAATATTACATAAGGAAGTATATCGTCAATATCCCTTAGTTCTGCAGGCTTTTCTGTAAGGTTACCGTAAATATTCCACTGAAGTCCGTTTTCTTAAAGAAATTCTAAAAAACGTTTAATTTTTCGCTGTGGAAGCTTTGGAATTTCCAGAATTTTCTCCGAAATTGTCTTTCTTTCAGATCGTTCTATGCACTTTTCATAAATATTTAGAGGCACTACACGGAACAATTCCATGTTTTATTGGGTATCGCACACGTGGTAAAATATATCCTTGATTAGTTGTGACAAAACACATGCAATTAAAGGTAGCACAACTTTATATTTACGTACTAAAAATTGTCTTATGTTTTTTGATTTCTTTTGCTGTTTTAGTAAATCGGACTGGCTCCGAATTAGCTTGTTGTCTTTTATGTGTTGTCGCTGAGAAAGACAGAAAAGTAATGCTTTTATTTCGTCTTCAGTTGCTGTTTTTATTATTATTTTGAATTTTTTTGGAGTTGTTGCTGTAACTTTCTTGAGAAAGTCAAAATTTTGCAGTAAAATCTGCATTGCGAGGCACATATAAGATTAAATCTTCCCAGTAAAAGAGAGTGCTTCTGAACCTTGTGATTTCGCTGTCTTTTATATGCAGACAAATTAAAAAGTGGGCAAATGGATGCCTATTTATGGAATGCATGTATGCATTATACACAAATTTAGTGTCAAGTGGCTTGACCTGATACGATAAACGAATAATGCTACTAACGTCTCGAACCATTTTTGTTATTACAAGATACGACGTTTGAAGATTAGCTAGTCTGCAATTCGGCACAAATAGTGCATGTAATACGCAGATGAATATTAGTTTACGGTGATGTGTTTTTTCCACAAAGAACGACAACATTTCGCGATTCTTTTGTATCATCTGCGTCGTTCTGTCATCACAAATGACCATCGTCATTGCTTGCCCCGTCAAGTGTTCCTTAACGTCATCTAAATCTAATGCAAAAATGACGTCATCGCGGTCTCTGAGATCATCATGCAAATCCTGTTCTTCTTGGTAAAGCCAAATCGTTTTTTCCGGAGGTGTCGTAAATAAACGTTCCTTGTTGAAGTAAATTTGTTTTGCCAACGTACTTTTTCCCGTCATTGTATATCCACAGATTTGAATACTACATGGTGATTGCAATTTTAAATTAATTGGTTCATTCATGACCGTAGGGTATTGAGTTTATAGGGTCACGCCAGATACGCTTCCAATCAGTTGCTGTAAGAGCTTTTGCTTTACGTTTGAGAAAATTGATCCTATCGTGACGGGACTTTATTGTATAATACTCTGAAAATACTTCTTTCTCTCTATTTAAAACGTCCATATATAGAGAAAATTGTGCATTTGCTATTCCACCTTTTGTAACTGTCATTTTTCTACAAGTTTGACATACATCATGCTCCTCACTATTCTTTCTGCATTTTATACATAATTGCTTGAGGCACCAGACTTTACTTCGCAGTTTAACCCACTCACTTGGATATTCATATTCAATTCTAAATATCCCAATTACATTTTTATTATTGACAGAGTACAGAGCATTGTCAGGTGACAAATTACTGAAGTCAAAAAGATGGGAGACTGAATTAAGCTTGGATATAAAGTCGCGCTTCTCATCTAAATAACTACATGTAGCTGAATCAATTTCTGTTGCAAGTACTTTAAATGTTGGACCAAAGAACGACTTTAAATGATAAATATGCTTATAAAACGTAAGCATGCTGTGCTGCAGCACAACGAAGCTTACAATTAAATTCTTATCGTACATAATTCGTTTCTTTTTAAAAGAAAACATACTTAAATTAGAGTTTAACTCAAGGATGTCATGAAAATCACTTTGTGCGGTAAACTTAGGCTCTGTTGTTTTGTGTTACAAAATTTTATCGACAGAGAGGATGTTTGTGGGTAAAATTTTCCATAAACAAAATTTGATTGATTTTTATATAATTGATTTTCATTTTCATTTAGGGAATCATGTCTTAATTTGGCATTGTAAAGCATGTATTCCTTTAGGTATTCTTTGTGGCGATATTTAATTACGAAATGAACTTTTTCCAGCTCCATTCCCATCTCGAGGAAAAACTGGAGAAACTTGTAGTGAAGAAGTACATTTGATTTGTTATGCTGTGTTAACAAAACATACGGAAGTGCAGTGGTTTGTTTCTCTGCATAAAGCTCCTGATGAAATGACAGCATACCATTAATGTCTACATTGCCCCGTGTTGGAATAAAGGGAAGGTCACAACTTTCACTTTTTAGGGATTTGGGATATATGATATCACAACTTATTAAAAATCCAAAGTCACTATCATCAATATTCATAATTTCATTCCGAGTAAAAATATTTCCTTCTTGTAATGAGTAATCACAAAACGGAAGTTTACTGCACATTGAATGACTAAAATGTGACTTGATATCAACCATTAAAAGCTCTATTCTTTCGTTGTCATCTACATTCATGTGGCCCAGTCTCTCACTGTTAACTTTACAATATTTTTGCGAAGTATGACTAATTCCTGCAATCAAGTTATCGGAAACTGCTTTTAATATTTTTGGGGATTTGCAGTACTCAATTTCCATTTTTGTGTAAATCATAGCTGCGTCGAAAGCCAGCCCACCTAGAGACAGGTAATGGTGACTTGACAGATTATAATTTGTTAGTGACCATAGATTAAAAGACTCAAAAACAGAGTTAATTGCATGAATTTTATAATGCATGTATGACTTTGCATAGCATTGCATTGAATCGCAATACTCATTAGAGTATGCATAAACTTTGCTGTGTTCCTCATCGGTAAGAAACCTACCTAAAGTCATATCATAAAATTCACACGCAGGTGGAAATTGCGTTAATGATTCAACGTTTTTGTTGTGAGGAAAAAAAAGAGGTGCATTGTTGCAGGGAAACAATTTTTTAAAGTGCATAAAATATTTACAGTTTTGAGGTGTATTATAAAACTTGACAAGTTGGTCGAGCGAATGATTAAAAAAGTTTTCGATGCTAACTGTACGAAACAAGCTTGGTGAATGTATGCTAAGGTAATCATTATTTTTTCTTGGTATTATAAAAATATTAGGTTTTAGGTTGTCTTTTATCCCTGCTAAAATTAAATTCAATGTAATTTTATTGCAGCCATACAAATAAACATGTATATATTCTTTTGCTTTTAATTTGAGATTACAATCATTGTGTATATAGCTTATGTAATTTGGGTAAGTGGGATCTCTAAACTCAGGCCTTGAGATAAAGTGACTGTGATGCATTCTTGGTGTTTCATGCATAGGCTCATTACAGCACTCACATATTTTAGCTTCTATAAGTTTTACAAAATGATGATGCGATGGTGCAAGTGGAATAACATTCGACTTTTGTATGCTAATAAGATATTCAGCGCATGAAATTAATGCCAAAAGGAATGAATTTATTGCATTTTCGCCAATAAATTCGTTAGAGAATAGAATCTCCTGCATTGGCCCCATACCGAGTATTGCATAGCCAGCAGCATAAACATCAGAACTATTATTAGTACATAGAAGTATTTCAGCACATATACGATAAGGAGCAGACATGGTCCTATCATAGTTTTTAAAAACAAAAGAATTTTCTTTAGGAAATTCCATAAGCATTTTCGATTTTATTAGGCAATTTTCTTCATGTGAGTCAAAGGTTCGTCTGGAAAATAAATTTGCACAATATCTGCACAAGTATCTCTTATAGCGTACACCGTTAGAGAAGAAACTAGATGTATCTAGCATGAGACAAAAATGATGATTGCTTTTGTACTGTTTTTGCTGTGGCTGATCAAGTTGAGACTTTTTAGTAAGTAGAAGGTCAATATGCTTTTCATATTTATCATTGGACAGCTGCAGTGGCCAAACTGAGCCGTGCTCTTTACTGAAAGAAAAAACTGATATTGAAATTGAATTTATCTTTGAGAAAAACTGAATAGTATTCAAATCAACTAAATCAGTAAAACCTGCAGTATCTAGTAGTTTTTTTTCTTGTACCATTTTTATTATGCTACTATAATTCCTGGGATGTTCCATTTTTTTGCGTAATTGTTTTCTTCTTTCTCGATCAAGTTGATCATAGGTTTGGTCAGGAAAGCCATCCACACGAAAGGTATCTAGATATAGCTTTCCTAGTACACATAACAAAAAGCAATTGTTTTCTTTCTTGGTCTTCGGGTTGATGATGCATCTTTTTGACTTTAGTTGAGCAGGTAATGGCAAGAAGCTGCCAACAGCAGTAGGCTTAGCTGCAGAAAAGCTAATTAAAAATTTGAGCACTCGCAATACAGTATAACCACTCTTTGATGAACGAAATAAATTAATTGTTGAGATGATAAAGTTTATTAAAAATTCCAAATTTGATTCAATAAAACCAGGATGATATGTTTTAATGTATACCGAATTGAAATGCCTATTTACAATTTTACCAGTTTTGTTTTCTTTTAGGTGGAGAAAAAAAGATAGCTTCATTTTTATGTTTACAAAATGGGAAACGTAACTATTTGTAAGTTTTATTATGTCATCGTAAATAAGATTAACTGCATCTGATATTAACATAAAATTTTCATTGTCAAAATTATAAGAAAAAGTAGAAATCGCTCCTTGATGTGATGTGGATTCCTTTTTTAATCGATTTCCAACAATCAATGGTTCATCTGGTCCTTTTCCAATTAGGGTCGCTTGGTCGCAATGATGTAGTGCTTTCTCCGTAAAAAATTTTCCACAAGACTGACATGTATGATTATCAACGTGCGAAAGCAGGTCATGAACATTGTTAGTCTTGTATCTGCACCTAAACAGGTTGCATGCATACTGAAACAGATCAAAGAGAAGCATGAAATACAATATCATTGATAAGTAATAAAAATCTATTTTAATTTATAATACACAAGACTTACCTTTCGTGTGCGTTTTGTCATTCTATGTCAATTTCGAGTTTTTTTAATTTGGTTTCAAATATTTCTCGTATTTTAATGCGTTCAAATATAAAATTGTGCCTGTCGTAAAATTTGAGCGTAGTCTTATTATTTTTCTTGAATAAAAAGTATGCAGATCGCAGTGTGTCAAGTGATGCGCATGCACGTTCTCGCCGCAAAATGTTGAAAATGACGTGTGTTTTTTGATTACGTAAAGGCTGTGTTAAACAATTTGCACAAATGTCTGATCTTCTTTCGGATACTGTATCACATGCGTCACAAAGAACTTGTTTGCATAGTTTGCATGAACGATTTTGGTGGCCGATGGGAATTTTCATTCCTCATACGAGAAATGAAATAGATCGTGAAGTTGTATCAATTCTTTTTGAAATGCGTCAGATTTGTAAGCTAGTCGTAATTTATAATCGTAAGATTCAATTGTTTTGTTGGTATAGAGAAAAGTCAATTCCCGCAATGACATGCCCTTAAGTCCAATTCTTCTCAGTCTATTTAGCAAAACGTTTGGTTTCTTTCTTGCAAGTGGGTGGACCTGAATAAAGTAGCAGTCCAAACAATATAATGAAATAGAATTTATTGGATAAGAACACTTTTTACAAAAGAGAGATGCACAACTGGAACACTTACGAAAGGAATCAAGGCAGTCTTTTGGAATTTTCATTCTTTTCCCGCAAGGGGAAAATATTTTGGTTTTGTGTGTTCTCGAGTATATCTTTGGGTATTGGTTTTGATGGACAAGGATGATAAAGTTTGTTTTTTCCTTTACATTTAGTTACGGCTCTATTATTATAGTTACCGTCACACAATGCGCAGAGATACACGTACACGTAAAATGTTGGTTTCACACAGGTGAGACAAAACACTTTGTTACAGTGGTCACAAGAGACCAAATCAGAATGATGACATGAACCCATTTTGATGCTTGTTTAATAGCACCGGAAATAATATAAATGACGTTTTGATAAATAAAAATTTAAATTGAAATGATTTCTGGTTTACGTTTTATGCGTATTCGTTAAACGTACACAGAAAGTAATACGACTGATGTTTTCTCTAATATTTTTATGATGAAAAAGTTCTTTAGTATTTCGTTTAAACGTAGCACAGACAATGATATGAGTATAATCTTGCGCTACGTTTTTATGGTAAAACATTTTGTCGGTTAGGTTTGAATAAATGTATAATTCTCCGCAAGTAGCAGGTTATTGATCGCTGGAATCGTATGCCTGGTTTTGTCGGTTTTCCATTTTATGCTTCTTGAAGTTTTTTATGCACAAATAAAAAATATACAACGTAAAAATCGTTTAAAAAAGAAAAACGGAAAATTTATTTACCACGAAATTTGACAACGCTCCAAAACAGTTTTATATTTAGACATTACACACACGATTTAAAATAAAATTGATGATTCAAACGACAAAAATAAAGTGAGACTTGTTGCCATACTTAGACAATACAGTACGGCCAACACGTATCACTTCAAATTCGGCACTTTTAAGTAATAAATTGAAAAAGTACATTTACAATAATAAAAATACGTCATATTAGCTAAAACCTACTTCAGTTTTTTTCTCCTTGAATCGATCAAAACAAGAGGCTCCAATTTACAATAAAGTCGATGATAATAGTAAACTAAAATGTAAACCACACAGGTGTTAGAGATTAATCAAAATAAAAGCTCTATCGCATGCATGGTTACATCTCAGCCACATTCCGGTACATTGTAGCTACTGACGGTGTTCCAAATAAGAAAATTTACTAAACTGAAGGGGCTGTCAACCAAAAGGCACTATTTATGTACTCACAAATGGTAATAAAAAACTTGCTAGCAGATAAATATTACCATTCAGCTAACTCCAAAAATGTAAAGAAAACGTTCGAAGTAAGTGACTTTTCAATCAGTTAAACTTTCTCGGATGTATCCTGGTTTGTACAGCTTTTAGAGGTATAATTGGAGTGATGATTAGGCATAAATGTGGTAGCCAGAGCAGTTGCAGCGCACGATAAAAATATGCGTAGACGCATCAAGAGCACTGGATTAAAAACAACTGCTATTTGAGGTTTTACGAATAAAAAAAAGATGTTTGTTCACAAAAAATTAATTCGATTATGATGGTCTTAAATGAATAAAAAACAAATAAAACTGTCATCATCGGATTCATTTTAGCAAATTTTTGTAACGTTATCCCCTCCTTCTCCAAATATTATGCCGCATTATGATAACGACCTGATTTTGTAATGGAATCACTTCCCTATTTATTTGTTCTCGTCGCCTCTGTAAAAGACGATCGTATTGAAAGTTTCTATTAAAACGTCTAGCTCGGCAACGGTGAATATATTCACAAAAAAAATCATTATAAATACACAAAAAAAAACAGTAATAAAAATCAAAAAAGTCCACAAAAGTGGATAAGCCAGTGGTCGGTCCATTAAATATTATTAGTAGTTCAGTTATAACATTTACTCTAATAAAACGAAATGCCAATCAAATTGCAATAAGAATTCTGTTTATTAAAACCGATTTCTTTTCGCTGCAGATTTTCTCTATAATGACCTGGAATTCCTAAGGGTGAAAGTGAAGCCAAAATTTCTTTAAAATATTGGTTCTTGTAATCTTCATTTTTTTCTTGTGAATATGTTTTGGCAGGTTAATGCCGTCATAATCGTAGCATTTGGCCACAGGCAGTGATTGAAAGTGCCCGTCGGGCAGAAATGAATTAAATTGACTACTTAATATTGTATCGTCTATTACAAAGACTTTTTTTGGAGTTATAGTAGGAAATGAATGTACCGGCCAGAATTTTTGGTTTCTAACTAGAAAATTATCTAGTATGTTATTAAACTTTAAAGTTGTAAATTGACTTACAAAATTGAATCTTAATATGTCGGCAATTTCCTCGTTTAAAATTTTCTTTTTGATAGCATTAATCAATGTCCACTGAGAAATAGGTCTTCGGGAGCACATTGATTTCGCACTATGTACGCATGGAAGAGATTGTGGACAGTCTCTGTTTTTGTCCCAAACTGAATTAATGTTGTGATCAACAATCAAGCCTTCTATTCCTGGGATTGAAAACCCGCTGTAAAAACAACACAATGAGTTTAGAAAAAATTAAAGGATTTCCAGGATGATTTTGTATTTAACATCTTACCTGCAACCAGTCCCTGCCACAGTATAATTAGGATTTGATGGATTTGTATTGGTCTCATCTATTTCATGATACGCAATTGGCCTCAATGAGTTAAGGGTCTCTCTCTCGATAAAATTATTGATTACTAAACTAGCTAGTACAAATTCGATTTCCGAGTTTGAGTTTTGACATGGCAAGTGATCACATAGTGTCAAATAAATTTCATTGTTCTCGTTAAAGTCCAGGCCCTTAATTGGCCACAATGAATCATACTTCTCTAATTTATCTGGCCTTTTTCTAATTAGTTTAAACCCTGAACAATAATGACGTCTTATTCTGTGATTAAAACTTTCAAATTTTTTTACGACCTCCTCAAACGGAGCTGGAAAAAACTCCGCCACAACCCACACAACTAAAATTGATAAGAACATTTTTTCGTATCGCGTGTTATTTTATGCTTGGTTTATATAGGTGGAAATACACTAGACAGTGGCTGCTTGCATACAATCATTAGCTGATTTAATTTCTTAACTCTTGTCAAACCAACATAGGCGCGGCAATCATATTTATAATGGTTATCTAAATTTAAAACTATTTTTTCCCGTGTACTACCTTGAGATTTAAAGTATGAAGTGCCATAATTCAATCTAAGAGGAAAATGATGCACTGTAACATAGCGATTTTCGTGTATGCAAAATAGTTTTTCTTTTATTTGCGAGAGTGATATTTTATCTTTTGTCCCGTCCAACCCTATTCCTCGGTAACCCGGAACTCTTAAAATAATAAATAATGGTAATTTTTTACCTTTTTTTCAACATCCTTGTAAAATTTCGCAATCACTTCCATTTGCCAAGCCATTAAAATAATTTAGGTTTCTTGTTATTGTAGCTTTTAAAGAATGACCTCCTGGGACATAGAAATCTCTGTATGAGTTCATGCATAATGGACAGTGTGGCACCATTTCGGCACAAACCTTTCGTACTGGCAATCCCAGATTAAAAATATATTTATTATTATGGCTATCAATGTCAGCATTACTGTTGAATAAATGAATACTGTCTTGAAAAGATAGGTATTCTTCTTGACTAAGATTAGTGGACAATCGACTTTCCAAAAGTATTAAATCGTCACCCGTAATTTCTTTGTTACGAATTCTCGTAAGAACATTATAATAATTTATGTCTTCTGCTTGACGTACTGGTTGTGTCAAAGTTAACTTGCATGTAGCATTTTCAAAGAGAATAATCCCTTTTTTAGTGTAAGGACAATCTACATTTTCTGATGGGCGATTTAGCGGGATATCACCAAAAGTGCAAATTTGTGAAAAATCTGAAGACATAATGACGTGAATAGAACCAAAAGGAAGGTGTGAATTCTTTATTCGTTTTAATCTCTCACTTATTACACATAACAGCCTCCCACCGATAAGAGATCCTTCATCTAGCAGTAAATATCTTACTGACTTAAAATCAGATATTACGCGTTTTGCAATTGGCAAGTCAATTAAATTTTGACATGACTTTTGTACGTCATAAATTCCTAAAAGATAAAAGATTGTTGCGCTTGATAGTGAGTTTGCTAACAACCCAGTAAATGTGGCAATTCTGTAGTCAATTTTATTTTTTACTAGTTCCATCGCTAGATTTGAAAGTAAATAAGTTTTCCCTGAAAAGAATAAATACATGCTTATTAGCATTGCATTAATCATATCATAATTTGATTGTTTAATTGACTTACCTACGCCAGCGGGAGCGGTAATTGTAATAAATTGCTGGGTATGCTTTGAGTCCTGAATAGCTTTTCTGAGTTTATCCAAGCACCGCTGCTGGTCAATCGTTAAAGTAAGAAACGAAGCTTTTTTGTGCAACGACGATTTTAATTTAACATGTTTTTTCTGTAAACTTAAAAAATTAACATAATAGGAGAGAGGGAGGCTAAAGCTTGCCTTCTCTTGACTCCAATAGTATCGTTGAGAGACGGACATGATTATGCGAGATCTCAAAGATTAATGAACCAACGCATTGTATCATTGAAGCTATATAAACTCCACAAAAATATGTACTCGATGTCTGATGCTATGTGACCGTTGTCTGTTCAACTGATCTCCCCATTTTCAAGTAAGTGAAAACTTCTCAAAATCTTCTAAAAACTATTTTTATTACAACGTTATTTCGTTTTCTAGCTCTCTGTTGAAAGCTTGATCTCAGAAAAGCTGACGCAACTGCTAACTTGCAAACGTTCCGAAACTAACTTGAAGCCCCACTTCTTATAATATGGCGACCAAGAAAAGTAAGAAAAAAAATACATACATATCGATTTATACTGTCTGTGTATATTAATTTTGAAATGTGTTTCGGTGCAGCTACTACCACCAGTGAGGCTGATACTAGCGAGGGAAGTCAGCGATTCAGGGCTCGCGTCCATCAATTTGATCGAAGTAGGACTAGATCGATGGCAACTAGATCCTTAAGCTTATCATCCGAGGAGAGTGAAGATGATATTCCAAGGACAACTTATGCCCGTGTAGTTAGGGGCTCCCCATCAAGATCTCAAACCACATGCCGCGCTTCACCCACTTCTGAGTTGAGCGCACCCACCCCAAAGGAACTTCGCGAATTCCAGCATCAGCTCGACAACATGCTAGAGAAAGACTTCTTAATTGTTGGTCTTTTTTAATGACATAATAATATTATTTAAAACTAAAATCAAGTTGGTACTAAAGAATTAATTTTTAATTTTTAGACGACTCCAGAAGCCAGTCCAGCCTTTTGGTCTCACTACACCACGAGAAAAATAGGCAATCTATTGGCTATGAGAAGAACGAGGGACATCATGGATAATAATGAGAAGATTTTTATCGCAAAGACAATAACAATAAAGAACCAGAGTGGAGTGGTTAGTTTAATAATTCAAATTATTACTTTAATCTTAGTATAAGTTTGTTAACTAATCAATTACGATTTGCAGGGTGAACGTGTGGGACGTTCTGTGATAAAGTTTCCGTCATCGGACTTGAAGAAGCTTGTGAATGAAGGGCTTAATCCACTGCATCTTAAAGTTACTAAAGTCAGCCCAGCGGAGTTGTACGGCCCAAACCCCATCCATAATTATAAATTGCCTGAGTTTTGGACCCAAGATTACGTGGTAACTTCGCCTTCTGGAACCATAAAGGTGAGTATTTTTTGGGTAATATTGAGTTTTGGGGATTATTATTAAATCTTTTAAATAATTTCAGATTCGCCCTTTTTACTATAATAACCAAAGCAGAGTGACGTACAGATGTTGGCAAAAACTGAAGCCAATCATGGTTTCCAATTACGAAAACAAGATGACAGAATGGTCAGGACCTGCGGTATGCATTTATTTATTATTTATAAAGTTAATACTTTAACTTTTATTGCATGGGCGCACTGTATTTTTTGCAGATGAATGTTCCGCGATCAGCATCAATGTGGCTCATCAAAACCATTTTAATAGTATTAATAATATGGTTTATTTTGATTGATTTGATAATAGATGAGCTTGTCACAGAGTGCATTTCTGGGACTCATCAAACTCCTCAACCTGGAGTTGGATGAAATGGAGAGATCATCAGAGCAACAACGGAACCAGTAGCAAACGACCAATAAGACTTTACGCTTTTTAGGTTTAAATTATCTTGATACATTACATGAGCTCATTTATGGGGGACACAAATGTGCACATTGGAAAAAGTGATTGCAGGTTTTTCCTTTCATTTTAAATTTATATAGATTTAAGTAATTTAGATTTTTGTACTAACACTTATCATCGGGATTTTCTGTACTAACAATTTCTGTGCCATTTTATTTTCCAAATTTTTTACTTTTAAGTATGTATGGTTTTACTCAACGTATTTCTGTATGAATGTTTGTATGACTTGTACTTTTGTAACCATTGTATGGTATTAGTGTATCTGTGATATAAATTTGACTGTAAGTGTGAAAGTTTTTTTCCTGCAATAACCCATAAAGTATCAAGAATAAAAAATACAAAACAAAGAAACTCTTTTTCTATTACATATCTTTGCATGCAAAGCTGAAGCTCGAGCAAAGAAGGAAAATATCACGCTTCCATTCTTTCTATACATTAATTTCTGATATCCGGCTAATACGTCGCATATTGCACAACACATCAAATCATGCATCTCCATCTTATCAACTGGACAAGCTTATTCATGCTTTACTATTTCGCAAAAACACCGAGTCGGCATGATAATGAAGTATTTTCTTTCTTCTTTGGTCGCCATTGCTGAATTTATCTTCATTCATTGCACACCTATATTTATACCTAAGAAACCTACTTAACTGATATTAAGGGATTGTTTTTGCGTCTTCGTGCAAATTTAAAATAATTGCAATCAGTAAAGTTTTTTGTTAAAACGAGAACAATGAAGCCTTTTATTTTTCTCATCATTGTCATTGGAGCAAATTGCTGCACTTTTATGAAATCATGCGAAGAGTGCACTGCCGAAAAGTGTCAGTATGCAGTGTTAACTACTGGCCAAACAATGTGCGCGTCTCGAATTAGTGTCAAAGTTTTTTCAGTGATGTCGGTGGCTAAAACACCGTTTCACTGTACATTTATGGAAACCATTCAAGCAGGTAGGCTTTTAAATATATTAGGTTCAATTAAATGTCATTTTCCGTAAATCACAGGGCTTCTTATTAATGAGTCAATGTTGTATATTTAGTTGCTGTAATAAATGCAACAACTCCCAACCCTAATTTTATACCGGTAGGTAGACCCAAGTCCACCACACCTCAACCCAATTTTTACAAAAATGATTCTCATATTCAGTCACGACAGTCTAAAGTACTTACCACCAACAATAGAACAGATGACATCCGTGCAATCATTCCAATTTCAACTACTGAGTCATCAGTCATCCCATCATCTGTTTCAACTGCTGCTACCACTCCAATTTCGACTACTACTACCACTACTGAGTCATCAGTCATATCTTCGTCGGTTTTAATCGCTGCTACTACTCCAATTTCGACTACTACTACCACTACTGAGTCATCAGTCGTTTACCCATCGGTTTTACCTCCTGCCACCACCACAGTTTCCACGATCACTTCTACCAGACTTGAAAAAAATGTCAACGCAGAATCCATTTTACATGTTGCACCACTACCGGAAAAATTAAATCACAAAGACAACTTTTCAAAGCTAATGTTCGAATTTACACAAACAGAAATGTTTTCAATTGTGAAATTGAATGATACTTGTAAAGAAATGGTAATTGGTTTTATTACTCATTTTTAAAAACAAAATATTTTCATGTTCCTTCATTTCATTAACCTTCATTTTTATAATTATTTCAGCTTCCAGAGTACCGTTATCTTCGTGGCCTTTGTACCTTGGAGTCATTCCACGGTTGGTTTGCTACCAAAGTACCGATCATAACACTTTCGTTTTTGCATTTGAATCCAGCCAAATATTATACCAAGGAATGCGATACTCTTTTTACACTACAAAAATGCAACTTTACTTTGCAATCAAAATTTGTGGCTTTAAATGCCGGACAAAATCGCAATTTTGCATTGTTTAAAAATATCTCGATGTCTAAAGTATGCCCAAAAAACGTAAGTGTAAATAATTTTTTTCGAATGTACACAAATCTTTATTTTTTGTAAAAATTGCATGTGTAAAAATTGCTTCGTTTTTGTGTAAATCTTTTTTCGTTAGTGGAAAAATATATACATGTGTAAAAATTGCTTTGTTTTTGTGTAAATCTTTTTTCGTTAGTGGAAAAATATATACATGTGTAAAAATTGCTTCGTTTTTGTGTAAATCTTTTTTCGTTTGTGGAAAAATATATACATGTGTAAAAATTGCTTCGTTTTTGTGTAAACCTTTTTTCGTTTTGTGAAAAGATATATGCATGTGTAAAAATTGCTTCGTTTTTGTGTAAATCTTTTTTCGTTTTGTGAAAAAATATATGCATGTGTAAAAATTGCTTCGTTTTTGTGTAAATCTTTTTTCGTTTTGTGAAAAAATATATGCATGTGTAAAAGTTACTTCGTTCTTGTGTAAAAAAATTCGTTTTGTGAAAAAATATATGCATGTGCAAAAGTTACTTCGTTCTTGTGTAAAAAAATTATTTTTGTGAAAAAATATATGCATGTGTAAAAGTTACTTCGTTCTTGTGTAAAATTTATGTCGTTTTGTGGAAAATGAAAAGCATGTATAAAATAATTTTATATTTGTGCAAATCCGGACCATATATTCTATGATATGTAGTATATATGAGTATAATATACATAGAAAATCTTTTGTTTCATAGTCCTACCAAGAAACACCACAGGAAATAATTGCAAGATTACTGTGCAGAATGGAAGTCACAGCGGCTTTCGTGGACTGGAATAAGTACACCGCACAAGATTTTGCGTTCTTTTCTCTTAATCCTGCAAAGTCATTTAGCAAAACATGTGAAGCTTTAGTTTTCCGTCGTAAGCATTGTCACAACTAGAGTATTTTTAAACTTAACCTATTGTACAACAAGCACATTATTTCAAGTTTATTACTCAAACTTTATATACAAAGTACTTTTATTTTCTTAAGGGTTTTACTCGGGTATACTGTATGTACATAACCCGATAAATCATTCATCAAGTACTACCCAATTATGTTATTAAGGTTACATATCTTATTATTCATGTGTATTTTTAATGGCAATAAATTCTCTATGATTTACATGTGTGGGATATCTTAATCAAATACACCAAGAAATCTAATGTTTTTTGTTTCCAATATATTTTAAATACAACCACCTCCCCTCGTCTTTTTCCCCCAACCCCCTCACCATTATTTATATTACTATTTATAGCTTTTCACTCAGAATTTATCAAAGGTGCAACGCTCACTTTTAGCTAACTCATACAACCAACTGCGATCTTATCTTCACTCGAAAACTTTTGCAGACATTTTGAACGTCTCATTAACTTACACCAAAGATGTCTTCCATCATACCATGAATTATAACATAAAAATGCTTTCCAATTAAAGAAAAACATATTTTTGAAAATACTAAATAAAGTTTCACCCTTGAAATTCAATAGTCAACTTTTGGGGGAAAATGGAGTTTAATTATATAAACACAAGCTATATAACATCCAAGTTTTCATAACAATTCATGCAAAGCTCTTAGGCCACTTATTATATATTCAGCAAATCACATGGTCCATATAAACCTAAAGTATGTAACTTTTTTGACATCAAATATACCATGAAATATTGGTAATAAAAAATCAATACCAAATTATTTAGTTTGACAAATCTGCTAAATTCAAAACAAATCTTCATGATAGGATCGGCTTTAAATTTGAGTCAATTTATGGCCAAATTTTGCTACAATTCAAAGTCAGATTTAAGACAAAAGCAACATGTTTACAGTGCAATCAACAATATAGGAGTAGTAATTTCGTTTAGTAGATTTTTCAAACTTAGTATATCCATAACAGAGTGCTAATGGTATTTGTGCTCTGACAATACGTTTCCAATACATCTTATTATCCCACATATACATAGCTTCTGGTCGCCAATTCTTTAGAAGTGTTGTGCTCCTCTCGTTTATCTCTATAGCTAATGGCAGGGTTTTAACGAGTATTAAGTATGCTAGCATTGTGGCTCCAATAATCATAGTATAAATTAGAAATGTTAGCCCGTCTGGACGAGATATCACATTCCTGTTTCCCATAACTAACATTACCATTCCTACTCCCATTAATGAGCTCGCAATATTTTTTAAGAAATAGTGTGCAATTTGGTAAATACAATAAAGCTGACAATAAAGGTTGACAGTATTGCGGTTAAGTCGTTTTGCTGCAAGATCTTTTAGACAGTGTATGCATAAATAGGAAACGAATAGGAGCGGAACCAAAATTTGAAACAATATGCGCGCTAACTCCATGACACACCAGTGAATCCAAAAGAAACGCAGAGCAAAAATTGGAATTGAAAAGTTTTTCAGAATATGAGGATAATATGAATTCAGAACGTGATATAATGGATCAAAGTTTAAACAAAGTGCGACTGATGGACAACACAATGTGAAAGTCTCCAATGACACAGTAAAACCAATTAAAAGTGGTCCAATAACGTTCGTAGATTTCCCATTGACAATGCTGATGAGTTCTGAGGGATGCAAATAGTTTGAATATAAGAAAATGGTGTGTTGTTTCATGTACATTAATTTAAATGACTTAAAACGATTACCTTTCATGAACAATCTCAATGTTGAAAGCTGACAATTTTCGATGGTTTTTATTTTCTGAGATCGATTATGCCAAAATGTGGCGTCGTGACTCAACAGTTGGTTCAAAAAGTCGGAAAAATCTTGAAATGGCCATACGGACATATGGAGCAGCACGGTTAAAAGAAACGACGGAAAAACTATGGAGTAGGCTAGTAACAAATATTTGGGCACTTTCATTGTACCGAAAACTATGGCTTCAACAATCACATCAGCATAACAACATATAAGTAACAAATTGAGGACAAAATAGATATAAGAGGGGATCAGTTTGCGTTTGTTTCTCTGGGCAACAAAAATGTGCCTTGTTTTGTCAAAAGTAATTGCATTTTGGTACATGAGAAACGTTTTGAAGAATAAGTCGCTAAATTCCCAAGACTTCCAAAATAATATAGTTTCCATTTTTACAAGACAACGTTAGCCTGGAATACTTAAAGGTTTGTGAAAATATTAATACTGCTTGACAGAGAGTTGAATATCAACTAGATTTTTCACTGGTCTTTACATATAAGTGAACAAAACCAAATTTAAATTTATGTATTTTAAAAGGAACACATTATAAATTCTATTTAAAATTTACATTATTATTCCAGAAATATTTTCATGTTTAGTTTCAAAGCTAAATTTTGTGATCAGTTTAAACATTGGATATGTCGGTTTATTATTTATACGAAGCTATATTAACATTGCTTAAAATGTTTTCGCTTCATTGCTTTACAAAAAGGTTTTCGATTTTAAATAAAACTAGATATATAAATATTACAGGAGTCGTATTATAAAGTACCTGTACTTTTCGCTCTAAAAATTTAGCGGATAAATTGTGAAAATGCTAATACTGCTTGACAGAGGCTTGAAAATCAACTAGATTTTTTAACTAACCTTTACATAAAACCTAACAAAACCAATTTAAAGCTTATGTATTTTAAAAGAAACACAGTATAAATTCCATTTAAAAAGAACATTATTCTTCCACAAATTCTTTTATGTAGTTTCAGAGTCAAATTTAAAAATCAGTTCTGTTTATTCATTATTGTTTTAATATTTAGCTTACCGAGTAGTACAACGATATTATTTCGAATCTGGTTTTTCATAAAATTTGAACATTTGATATGTCGTTTTAATATTTATATATAGCTACGATAACATTGCTTCCAATATATAAGCTTTATAGCTTTGTGTAAAGGTTTTAGATTTTACATAAAACTATATATATGAATAATAAATACACAGTACAAGCGTCATATTATGATCTACCCATACTATTCGCTCTAAAAAGTTAGCCGAGAAATTTTGGGTTACGAAACAAGAAACAGTGCTGACTAGCGTTTTTTAAAATTATAACAAAAATACACTTGGTTCTATACCCAACCATAGAAACCTTACTAATGGTAGGTTTGACAAAAAAAAAAGATTCCGAAATGAAAAAGAAATATAATGTAATCCAGGTATGTTGAATGTATGAAAAATAAAATAATTCAGTTTGTAAGTTTATCCGATATTTTTATTTAGGAATTTAGGGGAACTTTATTTATTATATTTCGTATTATGAAAACAAGTAGTACTAATCAGTTCCTTAGGTCAGTGGAGGCTTAAGGTATTTACTGGTGTGATGATGATGTGAGACT
>JAQFZH010002018.1:0-18262 GCA_034695485.1 Entomobrya nivalis
GTTAAGTACATAAGACAAGAAATACGTTTGAGTATATAAAATTCCTTTCAATGGTACATTTTAACGAAGGGTTGTTGTTTAAAAGGTTCATGATTGTATAGCACATTCATGCATAGGTTGAAATTCAACCGTTGAATGCATGCTTTAAATAGTTTAATTGTTAACATGCTAAGCAGCCTTCTTATTATGAACAGTATGAAATTGCATTAAGTGATGGCTTTTATTTTTACCAAGTCAGTAAACAATACATTTTTTAGTAATGCATATTCATCCAATAAAGGGATTACTAGGTTGTTGATGTTGTTGATGCATAAAATGCCAAGTACCCATTTGCAATACAAAAGGTATTTAACCACGATGCTTTAGTTCATAGTATATTATATTCACCAAAACAAAATGCAACCAGAAATTGGGCAAATTATTATTTTTTACTTATTAAACAAACAAACGTGCTATTATGCTGAGCTATATTATATCGAAATTGACATGCAATGCAATCTGCAAATTATATTTTACATATTTTAAATTAGATACGATGAAATACATAAAACTATGAAAGACAACCAAGACAAGACAAAAGACACGACACGTGGGTCGCTTTTTCAAGACGTTTCTTTGGGAAAGCACATGAACATTCAATGCTGTTATGCTATGTTGTATGTATGTTGTACTACTGGGCTGGCACTGGCTAAGAAACATCAAAGAGGGAAACTTTACCGGAAAAAACATATGATTGAAGTGTGTTCCATCATACGCTTTTGACTAAAGTGAAAGCATGAATGCATGTTCATTTTTAATGTTATCTTGGTTTATATAATGGTCAGAAATGTTTTTAATCATAAATTATCACATCGCGTCATGAATCCGGTAGAAATATCAAGCTTGTTGCATTCAGAGCTCCTAGTCGAAAACTTGATTGTGTAGCCGGTTAAATCGCAATGTCTCGTCAAGATTTCGTGAAAGGATTGTGGAAATCGTTCCAGCAATTATCATGGAATTTTGATAACAGCCAAAGAAAAGCTTTACTCTGGAATACCAAAAGAAATTTTCTGTGTAGTCAGTCGCCGGTGAACATTGGAATCCCCTTTGTCCCCCGATTTTCCAGGGGAAATGTGAAAACTTCCAAAAGATTTATCTGGACGTGGCGAAAAAGTATAGAGAATGGAGACTGGAAAAGAAAGGGCACTCCAAATCAATTAAACTTTGACACTATCAATTTTAGAGTAGCATATCAGTGTAGATGTTTATCTGGAACGTCAGTTCTGAATCATCGTAAAATAGAAAAAAGGGAACTTCCTGATAAGAAAGCTAAGTTAGCGAAAGTATTCTCTGTTTGGAAAAATATCACTGTGGCGGAATTGTCCAGAGTACTGAGAAGACCGGAAGGTTTGTTGAATATGGAAACTATTTCAAGCTTCAAACTTAGTTGACCGCTGACATATAATAATGTACTATGTACTAATGTGGATAAATTATTATTTGGTGTTGTAGATGACATTTACGAGGCCATGTTGTATATACCTGGTTCGGAAGCGTACGACACTTCCAATTGTCCAATTGATGACATTCAGGTCGTACGAGAAATAGTGAAAAGGCTGGGATACCGCTCACAAATTGTAGCTCCGCCGGAGGATGAAGCTAAGAAAGCAGCTAAGAGAGAAGCTGACCTAGCTGCTTTGGATCTGAAGCCCCGTCCTGTGAAGGAAGCTGACTTGGTTCCAAGATCACCAGTGGTCACAATCATGGGTCATGTTGATCATGGAAAAACTTCCCTACTTGATGCTTTAAGAAACACAAAGGTCGCAGCATCCGAAGCTGGTGGAATTACTCAACACATTGGAGCATTTACCGGTGCGCATTTATAAAAACTTGCTAAAAAAATTAGGCATTTTTTATTGATGTTATTTGGCTTAATTGGTTTGCAGTCAAAGTGAACGATCGAGAGATAACATTTCTGGACACTCCAGGACATGCCGCATTCACTGCATTGAGAAGTAGAGGTGCCAACGTAGGTTTTTATTTGTGACTTAATTATAAATATTTAATTCATTTAAAAAACGACAAAATATATGTATACATTTTTTGTGGGTAGGTGACAGACCTTGTGGTGTTGGTGGTGGCGGCGGATGATGGTGTAATGGAGCAAACCCGAGAATCCTTACGAATGATTAGGGAAGCAAATGGTAAAATAGAATTAAAGAAATCAACTCTTCATGAAACTACTAGCTTTGACAAATGGACAGTTTTCTCATTATATTTTTTTCTTCTATTGCAGTTCAGATGTTAGTTGCTATAAATAAAATCGACAAGCATAATGCCGATGTGGTGAGTGACTTCATAAGTATATACATGTGATATGTCCGTCCGTAGTAGAATGAAATGTACATTCAGTTGAAGTTTGCTATTCCTTTGAATTACAGGAGAAAACGAAGCGGATGCTTTTACAGGAAGCTATTCAACTGGAAGAATTCGGAGGTGATGTTCAATGTATTTCTATTTCAGCTACAAAAGGTACAAATCTACCACAGTTGGTAGATGCCATACTTCTACAGGTAATTGTCTTTCCAATTTAATGATCTATTGCATTAAGTAATATGTAAATAAGTACGGTACGCAGGTGCGAAATCATGAGTTAATTAACTTTTGTTAATTAATATGCTTTCCAGACTGATATGATGAATCTACGTAGCGAAGGAAAAGGACCCATGGAAGGTGTCGTTGTTGAATCACAAATTGATCCTGGACGTGGAAGGCTATGTACGGCTTTGGTACAACGAGGTGTCTTGAGGAAAGGTGATATTCTTGTTGCTGGTACAGCTTGGGCTAAGGTAAGTAAAGCATGATGACAAGACAATTTACGTTTAGGGTTGTACCCGCATATATTGTTTAAGAACTGCTGTAATTCCATTACCTGGTCCCATATGCAGAAATATTCCATAACAAGATTTATGTAGATTAGCATCTTATCATGAAGTTCACTGAAGGTGCATTAGCAAAATTGCATTTCATTTTACGTCCACTTTCACTATTGTTTAGGTGAGGGGGATGTTTGATCATACAGGTAGTCCCTTGGTGAAAGCTCCTCCGTCAACACCTGTGGAGATAATTGGATGGAGGGATCTTCCACAGGCAGGCGAAAAAATATTTGAAGTCGAGTCAGAGGTAAAAAATATTGAAAGAGAAAGAAATTATTGTTGTGATTGTAGCATTGTGTGAAGAAATTTGGCATAAAGCGTTTACACTTCAAAAATTTCATTTTTGCGATTTGCATTTGATTCCAGAAACTTGCTCATCAAATAATTGAACAACGCAAGAATATGGAAATGACAGAAAAGCAAAAACAAGACGAGGAAATGATTAAGACAAAGATGGACGAGTATAACAAAGTAAGTGTAGATATGTATGTATGTAGATCATGTAGTTTATACTTACGTAGTCCCCATTTTGTGTAGGTGGATGTCAAGTAGTTAGTTAGTGGGTAGACGTGAAGCATTATTGAAGTTGATGTATTTATTTATAATACGTCTGGTGATGCAAATTCGATTTTAATGGAAGGAAGTGGGTTTTGGTTATGTCAACATCAATTTTCATCTGATTAAATTTGTGCAAATAATTGATCACCGAAGCTTCATCATTCATTTTCAATTTCAATGTGCAAATTCTTGTAATAGGAGTATAAGGAAGCTCTTGTAGCGAAACGAAAGATGGGAAGATACAAGATACGACGGCAAGGCCCACGACAAAAGGAAATAGTGGATGATGGTACTCTAAAGCATGGAGTGATCATCAAAGGCGACGCAGATGGTTCAGTAGAAGCAGTTCTTGATGTTTTAGACACTTACGACTGTCATAATCAATGTCGTTTGGATATCATTCATTACGGTATGTCTTTTCACTGTTCATCATCATAACTTCAGGGCTTTCATAAATGTCTTATTTGGTGCATGCTAACATGTTTTGTGGGAACTAAACTACATTAGAGAAAGTGCAAGTAATAAAATATGTTATGTGTATGAGAAGAAATGAAATCTTGCAGAAATTGAATACATTAAATACATATATAGCTTGAGTACTTGATTTCATATTTCATCTCATCTCACTAGCTTTCTATTTTTGTACTTTTTACGCACACATAATTCAGGTGTTGGTGATATAACCGAAAGCGATGTAAAGCTAGCAGAAACGTTTGGAGCAAACATCTACGGATTCAATGTATCCATCCCTGAGAAGTTGAAGGTTCTCTGTAAAAGCAATAAGGTAGACTATGTCCTCACCAATATCATATACCGGTTGGTTGAAGCAATGAAGAAGGATATAGAGACCAAACTACCACCAAATGAAAAAGAAGAAACTGTCGGTGAAGCTAATGTGTTGGCTGTATTCACAATCTCTGAAGGGAAAAAGAAAATCCCTGTTGCTGGCTCAAGATGTGTAAAAGGATCTCTCACGAAAAGTTCCATGTTTCGACTTATCCGAGAAAGGGAAATTTTATTCGATGGTAAGGGAAAATACTTAAGTTGTTGTTTTGGGGCTTGATAATGGGCGGCATGATGCCAATGTAATGAGAAAATTGGCAATATGCAACAACTGCGGAGAAAAGCAATTTTCTCCAAAAGTGAAATGTAATGTTACCCGACACCAGTTAATGCAATTGTGTTCATAATAATCATTTAGGAATCGGGTTTTCATTTTTTCATTCTTGACTTATTATTTTTCCATTAGGTCCCTTGTATTCTATGAAACATTTGAAGCAAGAGGTGGAAACTATCAAAAATGGAGTAGAGTGTGGATTGAGTATCCAGAACCATGATATAATTCCAAAAGAAGGTGATGTAATTACATGCTACCAGTTTGTTAAAGTACCTCAAAAAACGGAATGGGATCCAGGTTTCTGATTTCTTCCAATCTGCTAGTTTGGTTTTTTATTTAAAATGTTATTTAATGTAGATACATTTTTTATCTAACAGAAAGAATAAATAAAAAAAATTGAAAGATGAACCTTGTTATTTTTTGGTTTTACTTGCGTCACAAACGCACAACTACCTGAAGCATGAACGCTGAATCCATTTTCTCGCATTTTTCGTATTAATTAAAAAGTTTTGTTTACCAAATATATATTTAATTTAGCTTATGCAAGCCTGCCAATTTGGAATACACCTTTCATCGTCAATCTGAATTTTATCCATATTATATGCAAAATGTTAGCAATTGAGTATCCCTTGTGCTATACTTTCTCTTGATCTTAAAAATACATTTTGCGTGGGAGTTCCACATTTCGTTAGTATCATGTTCCAAAAACTTTCGAATTTTTACAAAGTGAATAATTTTAATTTGTCAATCAACAAGCAAACTTGGAAAGTCAGACGACTCAATTTAGGTGAAAGTTGCTTTATATGTAACAAAGTTTACAAAGTGAAATCAGGATAATGAGGTATTAAGTAGATCAAACAAGCTACTTTACTTTAGAATTGTTAAAACCATTTTCCGAATGAAGTTCTGTTTTATTGATAGTGGATAGGAGGAACACTTTAATGCTAGGTGCCTTCTCCCTTGTAGTTGTCCTTTTTTCTATTATGTTATAAACATGTTATATACCTACACGCAGTTTACTTAGCGGAGTGTCTTAATTAAAACGTCAACTGTTGTTCCAACTTTAGAGTTAAATATTATGAAAGTACTATGAAGCAGAGAAAATAAAAACAACAACTAATTCCATCGACGAGGTAATACTAGAGATCCTGAACATAACTAATACTGTCCAGGAACAAACAAGGTAAAAAATGCATTACATTGCTGCGCATTTGTGGTAAAAGTTTAAAATGTTATATGCTGGCTGCAGAAACTAGACTAGAACTACACCGTGAAAAGTAATCCAGAGAAAATCTTCTCATTTTACCCCAAAACCCTCTGAAAGATCGTTAAACAGCTTTAACATGTCATCGTGAGCAAATTTGCTCAATAATCAACATTGTATGGCAGACAGATAGATGACCGAATATTCAGTTTACTCGACAAGCGTGATCCTCTTACTCAACCTGTCTATTAAACAAAACAACGTTCATGTTAAGTTCTTTATCAGATTGTTTGCTATTTTTATCATAAAACTTTTCGAACTTACTATTAAATCGAATTCTGAACTTATAACCGAAGTATACTATAATCCGCATCAATTGTTTCAAGTTTTTACATTTACCCTTGTCCCTTCTTGAGATAAACTTGCCTCTGCCTCTACATATAAAACACCATGCTTTAAGTGTAATGTAGCTATTTATAAAACACTTTAATTTCCCGTACGAGCGTATCTCGCTGAGCTCAGAAGAAAAAAAGAAAGGAAATGAGAATTCTCTATTAAAGTTACACACTATTTTCCTTTACGACCTAGTGAACCTCGAAATTCCATCAACATATCAAAATGCCATCGGCACATGTGACTATCCCAAGAAAAGATGAAAAAAGAAAACACTGCTTGAAGCTATAAAGCATACATTCTGATAACACAATTAACAATACAATGATGAATGATACAATACTCATCATTTTGAGTTGTTGAGCTGTTAATCCAGTCACGGACAGCTAACGGCTAGCATACAAACACAAAGCCATGCACAATACACACCTCAAACGAGTGCAATTTTCTCAATTCCATGAACTGAAAGGATTAGAAAACTAGAAAGTGAGTGAAAGCCAAGGGGTTGTTTACTCTTATCATAGTCATAGATTTCGTGATCATGCCTTTTTAATCAGCTCTTACAAAATATGACTTCTTTCTATTTCTACAATAGAATTTTGATTTTAGCTTGTCTTGTTAGTCAAAACATTATTCATTTTTGTTAGCTTTGCGATGTTAGTAATCATGACGCGCAGTGCAGCTTTCATTCTAGTTTAGTTACATTTGTGAGATAAATGAACACCACAACCACACGTCATGCTAATCCACCGATTCTAATCCCTCCTGTCCAGTCTATCTGTAAAACATTTCATAGTTTTCGTTCACTGTTCACTCGCTCTGTTCAAATTTACTCCCACGCATAATTAGAAAAATGGTGTATAGATAAACATGTACACACACATGTATTCTGAATTTTCGTTGGTGAAAGCTGTACATTTCATATTTCATCGAAATCATTTTCTGCCGTAAATTTTTAAATGCTGAATATTTTCATCATGTTACCGTTTTAATGTTTCAATTATTAAGTTTCTCTGGGCTAATTACTAAAATGTTGAATCCAAACATGACTGTTCGGGTACATAATATTTAAGCATAAGCATGCCTATTTTTAAATGTTGCTTGTAGCCCCTACATGTTACGCAACTTGTAACGCAACCTTGAAGTGATGATACATGATACATTTAATGGTCAAAGTTTACACAATTTAATATTTTCAAATAAATTATACATAGCTCTATTTTCACCGTGCTGAATACTGGTAGCTAAAAATAAACCTTTTATTTTCTCATGTGTGGAAATAATGCTAGTAATAAATTGGAAATTCCTATTTCTACTGAACAATGTGAAAATAGTTTTGTAATTTAATCTCATTAAAATACTGTAAAAGTTGATGAAATGGACATCTAGAATATCAGAAATTTGGCTATGTATTACGTTACTATTTTGGGTTTTATTAAAAGTATGGGGAAAATGATGTAGACGAAAAACGAATATCAGTAACAGAAATACTCACACACAATAATAATCTGAATAATCTCTGCCCACGCAGCTGGCAAAATAAATCAGAATCAGACTGTCAAATTATTGTAGTAACATAAATCTAAGAGCTTAAGAGGAGAATTTACTAATATTTCTCTTTCTACATTTCTACAAAGAGAACAAGTTGCTAAAATAGTGTAAAGTGTAAGTATGGTTGGGTAAGCTGCCTCTTTCATTTCCAAAGAACTGGCCAGTAGTCTAAGTAAACATGCAACAATAACTAAAGTCGTAGGAGAGGAGTACACAGTATGCATGTATGCTATGTGATGTGCCTACTTGAACAAACAATACTTTCACTTTACAAACTAAATCCGTATTTCAATTTCCGTATTTGCATTTTACATTCATATGAGCATTTCTTAAATTCCAATAGTGCAGAGAAAACTGCTATTGTCCTTTCACCAGAAAAGTTTGCAACAATGTAATCGACAACTTACAAGAGGCCTTGGGATGGACAACGCTTGAAATGGATTTTTAACGGAAATGAATGAATGGAGGTAAGTCGGTCAGTTTACAAGAATTTCGTTGTTTAATATCTGGGTTATAAGAAAGAAAACATGACACGCCTTAAAAGGGATTATAAGCTTATCATGTTCATGTTTCTGGGGTTCTTCATTCCAATTTTCTCTGCTTTCTCAACTATTCCCTCGCCAGCTTAAGTGTTTATTTGAAAATAGCTGTGGTCCTTACTATTTAAGTACATACCCAGTAAAATGTTTTCATATTTATGAAGATAAGGATGTCTCCAATGATTTTAATTTTAATTCTACTCAAGTGAATTGAGCAAACGAATGAAAGATGTACTTACATACTTGTAGAATACTTTGCAGAAATGGGGAGAAATAATTTTTTTTTATTCTGGAAGAATGCATGTACATATTTAAGTTGTAAGTAATCAGACATAAGTACATAACAAAAATTTGCTTTCAACTTGATAAACGAAACACTTTCGAGGAAAAACTTGTTTGCCCAAGAGACTTTCCAAACAACAACAGGTTTAATATAAGAAAGTACAATGCGGATCTGGAATATGGAGTGAAGTGACAGCATATCATCACCCTCCACTTTTTCTCTTTGAAAATTATATTGGGTAAGTTTGACCAAAACTTTTGGAAATATATAGCAGCAGATCTCTGATTTGAGAGAATGTTTGTGTGACCAAGTGATCAAATATGTATGTTCATGCATGCCAAAATATTTATCATGTTTTCTAAATGAAAATTTTCCACGATACAAAAGCAGGTAAAGTTAAAGTGGCCCTTAAATTGGCTTACCTGTTTGACATTTACTTATCAAGAGTAATCAAAAACTACTTTGGCATCTCTTGTAAAGTGGTTCGCCCTAAGTGTAAGTTAAGTTGTTGTACTTATGAACTTATATATGTTTCGAAGTCAAAGCTTGAAGTAAGATGGCTTTCCCAGTTTTATTATAACCTGACTTATTGTCTTGACTTGTGAATAGTTCTCAATGGTTATTACTCTGGTTAATTCTCTCTGGTTAACTCTCTAATTGATTTAGCAGACTTCTCAGACCTCATTCACCGTTATGCATAGAGGAATATTACCTTTTATTACTCTGTGCGTGTATGCCTTTGCCTATCAATGTGATTTGTGATGATGATGAGTACAGATGAAACTTTCTTTTGTGTAATTTCAACTGTATAATTGTTGTTCCACACAAAGTGTGCCTGATCCTGACAGCAATTTACGTTATATCGTTTTATATGTTGAATTCATGAATTACTATTTTGTATGCAAACTTTACGCATTTCACTTTCATTCATTGTTCAAAGGGCTCTCCTTTTGTACAATGCATGTCCGACGTCCGCCCTGTCAGCTATAAAAAGAAAGCTTTCCACCCATTCGCTTCATTCCATATTCACAGCTACAGTTTCTCTTTTTCTCCCGTTCACATTTCCTCCTCACTCTGCTTTCACCATTCACTACCACAAAAGGTGTAAGGAAATGAGTAGGTTGTTGTTGTTATAAGCCCGCACTTCAGTAGACCAACAAAATTTGGAATAAAGAAGGGTTGATTCCTCTCGTGTCCTCTTATTCGACTTCAGGAGTCTTCAGAGCTCGCACGCAGAAAACATCCCAACAAACTCTACTTTCTCTTTGCATACCTCTCACGTTTGATTTTCAAAGATATCCGTCTCAGATTAACCAAGCTTGTACTTTCCCTGCTGCTCATCTTTATACCTGACATATATTTGAAATGGATTCTGGTAAGTTTTATTGCTCGCTAACTTTTACTCGATAGTATGAATGAATTAATGAAGTACTCGATAAGTTGATAAGTATAGAAACTAATTCTAAAAGGTGTGTTCTTATTGCCCCAAAAGCAGGAAAGGCAACTATTTTCCTTTTGGCATCAGTCATGACTCTGATTTTCGTTATCGGCACGATATCAGCAAAACCAACCATGGATCATGATTGGAACAGTAGTCCTCAAGACGTTGGTCCTGGTCCTCACTACGAGTTGCATCCCATTGATAACTGCATTTTTGCATGTGATCGCTGCTTCAAAGTAAGTCTGCCTCAATTCACCCCAATCGATACCACAACCTTTTCATGAGATGATGTTTAAGGTTTATAGTAGAAGTTTCTTTCTAAACAAGTATTGAATTGATTTATAATTAACTTTTAACCAAATTTTAGGGTGAAGCACTTGTTAAATGCGCAAACAAATGCATTTTGTCGGATGCCATGATGGACACTGAATGGACGAACACATGCCCGTTCTTAGCCAGGCAATACCTTTACGGGGTGGCCAACAATCCTTTCCGTCATTAGTTCCACAATGGCTAAATAAACAAGATGATCATGTTAATATGCTAATTTTATTATGTATTAGGTCTAGAATGTACGATTACTGTAAAAATAAGAGTTTGGTTATTTTGCGCAGGCATGGTCAACTTACGTCACAACTTGTAAACTAATTTGCACCATGTCGCGTGATTTTATGTTGTGAAATAAAATGATTTTAGAATTTAATATGGACATGTACACTGTATGCAATGCAATTTTGATAGCTAATTAAAACCACATTTTGTTTTAAAGATGTGTTTATTAAATGTAGTAAAATTATATTACATTTTTTGTTGGATTATAACATAAGGAGTCTGTCTAACTATGATTGTTTTCTAAGTTAATACCAATCAGTTATCATAATCGTTTATGTATCAACATGCGATAATTTTGCTTTAATTTTTCCATACGTAATGAGCTTTACTTCGTTCGAATGATTTTAATAAAGAAATAAACTAAACCAGAAAAATACTTCTAATTATTTTAGCGATGTTTTAAACGTAATACTACTTTCGATAGTTTCTATCTAGTATTTTTGTGGCATCAATGATTATATACTACCATTTTTCATATAATACAAAGTTTTACAACTGCAATATTGACAATGCAGTCTATCTAGTAATAATTCATAAATTTCACAATGTGAGGAACACAGAATGTTGCTTTTCTTCTTCAAAATAATTTAGCTAAAATTGTTTTTAGCTATGTAATATCAATGTTATTACATAAGAATACACTTTAAATAATTATATATTATATGGATTGTAATGTTACCATTGTTGTTTAAAACATGTAGTGTGATTATAAACTGACAAAATGCGACAAAATAGTATGATGTGTATATAAAAAGTTTAAGAGACACTGCAACAACAAAAAGCGTGTGATAATTTTTTGTAGTAAAATTTCGTTTATTTTATGACGTCGCTTTCACTGATTTACTTTTGTTCTTTTTGGTCTTCTTCAAAGCATCCATATTTCCTCTTAGCAAACTACAATAAGCAAGTTGAAATTTATTAACATCTTTGGCTGGAACCAGGGTCGAGATTTTCCGGTTCTGCAGTTTAGCACGGACGAGACAGGCATGATCTGGAGTTGGCTCGGAAGTAGGCACCTTTTGCGACTTTTTCTTTTTGTCAGATCCACTGGGTTTGGTTACAGTAGTGCCCGGATTTGAAGCTCTTTTAGTACCATCAACTGCACATCAAACATTAAAACCCAATCATTTAATTAGGATTCGTCCATTTTATATTAAATTCACTATCAACTTCAGTTTCTACAAATACACATAATTAACTGACTTACATTTTTTCATTGTTACATACACGGCCCCGCTTCCTTTTACTTTAGACTGGCTGAACATTCTCACCAACTCCTGAAGAAACTAAATGGACAAAATACAAACAAAACAACTTTTAAAACCTGAAGTTCATTTATTTAAAACATTACGCATTTTTTAGCAATTGAAATGCATATTTCAAACTTACTATTTCATTTTCCAGATAAACCATTTTTGACTCCCAAAAGTGTGTTAACTCTTTCACCTTTTTCTTACAACGTGACCTTCACAATCTCAAGATAAGATATAGGAATGAAAAATAAGGAAACTATAAACTTTATTCCAAACACAACTCAAACTGAACAACACAGACAATATGCTAATCTTAAAGCGATAACTGCATTAGTTTCAAAACATAAATTGCTGTTTTAAGGTTAAATGGAATTTTAAGGTAGGAATTAAGTTTTAATTGGAAATCATATGGTGCAGGAACCGAAAGTGTCAACAACAATCTCTCGCATGACACGTCTTGTGAAGACATACACCTGTGCTAGTGCTGAGCAGATGCAAGGCCCTTTCTCCAAAATAGACTTGTAAAATAGACGCAAGTTGAAAAGATTGCTGTGCTTTGGGGCACGTTGATATGCATTTGAAGTGTGAGTATAGTGTATGTTGTATGTACATTCAGAGCAGTCAGATGTCAGCGGTATTTGTTGTCATTCGGCTTCAAAAGCAGGAAAGTGAAAGACCAAAACAAAACGTTTGGTTGTTTTACTGATTAAGTTTAATCAGTCAACCAGTGTTATAATTATAATTCTTTTGGGGTTTGGTGTAAAGTAATGGAAGTAGTCTAACGTCTGACCATTCTTGTAGGCTGAAAGTATAATTGGATCATCGCTAATTGTGCTTGAATTGCCGGTGGAAGATGACTTCCATCATTAAATTTTGCACCTTGTCAGGTGCCGGTGGGGTGGAAACTCCTCCATGTTACATTATGCAGGTTGACGAGTTTCGGATTTTGTTGGATTGTGGATGGTCAGAACAATGTGATGATGTGTATCTAGAGGAATTGAAAAAGTATGATTTTAAATTGAAAATTAAAATTTGGTTTCGGACACCGAGGCTTGTTCATGTTATATATTTCAAAACTGAATGATCATTCTACATTTTCAGGCAAGCACCAAAAATTGACGCCGTTTTGTTATCATATCCTGACTTGGATCACATTGGAGCACTTCCGTTTTTGGTTGGAAGGCTGGATCTCTCATGTCCCGTTTTTGCAACGATCCCTGTACACAAAATGGGTCAAATGTTTTTGTATGACTACTATATTTCGAAATCTGCGTCTGAAGATTTTAATCTGTACAATTTAGACGATGTAGACTCTGCGTTTGACCAAGTACAGCAACTAAAATATAATCAGAGCGTCAACTTGTCAGGTTAGTCATCGTCATCGTTAAACAAATTTTTCATAGTTTATTTTTTTCGAATCCAAGCAAGACAAAAATACGAGTTTGCTTATCCATTTTAGGAAAAGGATACGGCCTTACCATAACTCCTTTACCGGCTGGGCACATAATTGGTGGTACCATTTGGAAAATTGTTAAAATTGGAGAAGAAGATATTTATTATGCAGTAGATTTCAACCATAAAAAGGAAAGGCATTTAAATGGCTGTGAACTTGAGAGAATCCAGAGACCAAGTTTATTTATAACTGACGCTTACAATGCTAACTATATTCAACCCAGGAGAAGGGAACGTGATGAACAATTACTAGCGATGATATTGCACACTTTGAGGAATGGAGGTAATGTACTTATTGCTGTTGACACCGCTGGTCGCGTTTTGGAGCTTGCACACATGTTAGACCAACTGTGGAGGACTAAGGACTCTGGATTATCTCCATATGCGTTGGCTCTAGTCAACTGTGTAGCATACAACGTTCTGGAGTTTGCGAAGTCTCAGGTGAGCTTGATGTTATTTCTGAAATTTTCAGTTCCAGTTTATTAAATTTGGCTTGTGGCTGATATGTAATGTTTTGGATTGTTTTTTTGTTTTTTTCAGATCGAATGGATGAGCGAAAAATTGATGAGAAGCTTTGAGGGCGCCAGAAGTAACCCATTTCAGTTTAAACATCTTCAGATTTGTCATACTCTGGGGGAATGCGGCAGAATATCGTCTCCAAAGGTCAGTTATTTTAACAAGTTAGCTAAGAGCATGAACATAAGTAACGGTACAAGATTTTCATATTTTTATTTCATAACTAAGGTGGTACTTGCAAGTGGACCAGATTTGGAGTATGGAGCTTCCCGAGAGCTTTTTACTCAATGGTGCCAAGACAAGAAGAACTGTGTAATCCTGACCAATAGACCTGCGCAAGGGACTCTAGCATCACAGTTAATTGTAGAACCTAAGCCACCTTCGGTGGAGCTTGAAATTCGACAACGTATTCTGCTTGAAGATAGGGAATTAGAAGATTTTTATCGTGTGCAACGAGAGAAAGAGTATAGAGTAAAGAAAGAGAAAAGGTTAGCACATAAGTAAACAACTTGATAGCTACGACTACAGGTTGAATACGTTAATTCAACTTTTTCTTCTTGAACTTCTTCGCATTTTTTTCAGAGAGGCGGTAATTGATTCAGATGATTCAGACGATTCAGACTCTGAAATTAAGATAACAGGAATTTTCCGAGGAAATCGGCTAAGCCATGACCTGTTCATAAAACCTGGAATGGAAGCAAAAGTTGACACTGGACTTTTCAAAACTGCAAGAAGCAGATATCCTGTGTATCCCTTCTTCGAAGAAAAGATACGATCTGATGAATATGGAGAATTTATTAGGTTGGTTCATTGGTTGGAAGCAATTTCCTGTTTGATGTGGTTGTATTTGTGCATAATCATTTGAGTAATAATATCCTATTATTTGATTAATTTAGATCTGAAGACTTTATCATAACGGAAACCAACTATGATTATGACTTGGAGTTTAAAGAGAAAAAAGTTCATAAAGCAGCTGCTAATAATACTGTCATTGATGCAGAAATTCCTACCAAATGTGTGTCTCATAAACAAAAACTGAGTGTTAATTGTTCGGTGGTTTTCATTGACTTTGAAGGTCGCTCAGATGGAGAGTCTATACAGAAACTTATCGAACAGGTTAATTGATTTTTTAGTCTTCCCTTTTGGTTTGTATTCTTCTTATAATGTTCACATCAAAGTGCTTTTACACAACCGTGTCAAGGCACTTTGGTTCACATGATTCTTACCGAGCTATGCTTTTTACTCCACAGATGAAGCCAAGAAGACTGATCATTACACGCGGAAATAAAGATTGTGTAAACGCTTTGTTGGAAACGTGTACTCGCCTTTCCCCAGAAACCGTGGTGTATATACCAAAGCTAAATGAAGCCATTGACGCTACTACTGAAAGTCACATTTACCAGGTTTGATCAAACACCGTATTACTTGCAAGGTTAAATATAAAATAGTACTTATAATATTTTATAATGCTCTAACAGGTGAAACTGAAAGATTCGCTTGTATCAACTTTGGATTTGAGACGAGGTCGTGACGCTGAACTGGCTTGGATTGAAGCTGACCTAATACTTGGCGACACTTCCGAGGAAGCAATTGCTCGTAAGTTTAAAAAAAAAACTCCTGTTGGTTATAGAAAGAAACTAATGAAGAAACATATATATGAATCTATTGAGAAATTCTATTATTAATTTAAGATGAAGCGGAAAACTCAGAAATTCCGAGTCTTCGACCTTTGGAAGAAATGGATGTGAGTTTTTAAACCATTTAATGAATTTTATATTATGGTAATAAGAAAAAATAAAAATTCATGCATCACTATGTTTATTTTTGTCACATTTTCTACAGACATCTCAACATTCCACTGTGTTTGTCAACGAATTGAAGCTGTCGGATTTTAAGCAAGTTCTTGGAAAAAACGGCATTCCATCCGAATTTTCCGGCGGTGTTTTGTGGTGTTCTAATGGAACAGTGGCCTTGCGAAGGGTAAGATAACTTTTATAGAAAACGATTCCGTATTCAGATTTAAAGTAGTGCCTAATCGTGGTTCTTCATGAATTTATATTTTGCAGCAAGAAACTGGAAGATTGACTGTTGAAGGTTGTTTGTCTGATGACTACTATCAAATACGAGATTTACTTTATGAGCAATATGCTATTTTGTAAATTTTACAGATCAGTGTATCTTTGTATTAATAGTGTTAGAGATGAAATATTTTATATCAAGTTTTTATTGATAATAACAAAAAAAGAAATAAATCTACCCTTAAATATCGCATAGTTTCCCGTGTACTCCTTTTGTATATTATCCAGTCAAAATTACATTATTACCCTTGGCACTCTTCTTCATTTTCGCAAAAGTGGCATTGACAATCTTGAAATTGTTCCTCCATAAGTTACTATCCGTGATCAGGGTCTGTATTTTACCATTTTCTAAATTATGGATCCGTTGAGTCAAGTTCAAATACACTTCCATCGCTTTCGTTCCATCCCCGCCTCCACCTCCAGTAGGAATGTTGTTTATTCTAAATTCCAGATCCTGGCGTAGAGCTGCAATTTCATTAGTCAGTTGGAAGCGAAGAGCTTCTATATCCGTATTTATTTTTGCAAGTAACATTGAAACATTTGATGGCAATTGAAGCTCCAAGTCACTGACTCGTTTGTTAAGCAAGGGGTCATAGCCATTGTTGTTGCTACTGCTTTCAAGGCTTATTATTCTGTTAAAAAGCGTGAAGTTAGTGTTCTGTAATAGATTTTGAACCTGGCCTGTGGTAAAAGAAATTTTGTGTGTTTAACTCATTTCAACGTACTCATGATATTGATTGAAAAACTTGTGATTAGATAAGCTTACTGATTAACGCCATAGCTTCGTCAACACGTTCTTGACAGGCATATGTACAATCTGGGGTTGGGGGAGGTGTTGGAAATGGTTCAGGTCCAATAGTGTCGGAGTCAGGAAATGGATCAATAACAATCGGCCAATCGAAATCTTGTCCATCGATAATTTTTAAAAGTAGACAACTTATAATTAGAATTGTACATGCTTGGAAAAGTATATTTAACTGGGAAAATTTTAAAAACGACATTTAAAATGTTTTTAAAAGTCTTGTAAATGTGGAAAATTAAATCTGTTTGAAGATACTCCCTTGGCATTGAGTGATATTGAGGAAAATGAACATAAATATTTCCAAATTTCCCAAAAATAAAATCAAGCGTAGGTGGGTACCTAAAACATAATTTGTCTTTCATGCGCGTTTCGTGTCATGCAAACATATTGGCATTTCGTCCTCCAGATTCTAATATGAAATCATTTTTAGTAAAAAAAATCAGTGGAATGTTTTGAAAAAGATTCGTCATTTGTCATTGCCTTCGTAAAACCCTCATAAATCTCTTTCAAAAACAACTAATGCCGAAGTCCATTTTATGGCACCCGTGCAACATCTATTGAAAATGATCACGCAAATATATTTTACATGAATTAAGTCAATTTTTTATCTAAAAAGTCATAATAGATTTTACAATGACGAATGATAATGTAGTTTTTTAGTATGCCTTTCCTAATTGTCAACAGATTATGATCATTCGTCATTCATGCACGCTATTTTGTGTTTGCCTTTGCTTACTACTCCAGCAGTGGGGTAAAGTGAGATTTATGTGCAATTTTTGCACAGTGGCTTTATAAACTTGAGATTTGGAAATGATATGATAATTCCATGTCGTGTTGAAATCTAGATTCTAAATTCTATAATGCTCTGCATTACGTCACAAATCCACCCTTTCAAATAAGTATATATACTTCAAGTAAAATATGGATTTAAAAACTGAACAACGCAAATTATGCTCGCTGCATTAATTTGCATAGTTAACTGGGTCTGATCTGAATCTGAGTGAATTCACAATATATTCGTTCATGGAAATACAGGTTTCTTATTGGTTACACTGCACTGCAATGTTTTGCTATAATATACTTATGCAATGTCATTTGTCATACCTAAAAGTAGTTGATTCATTGTCAATTTATTTTGGTTTGCTTGTTATACACACATTTTTTGATAATATAATTTGTATAATTTACACATATTTTTTGGGGTATTACATAATATATGTATGTTACATCTTTGTAAAAGTATATTGTACAAAAGTCCAACAATAACAACATTTGGGACCGGGTGTAAAATACATCTTTCAAGTTTTGTATAATCATAAATACACAAAGTCAAAATCAATTTTACCAAAATATGTTTACGCTAAAACTTTTGGCTAGTAATAATTCATTGGTCAGTAGGTATTGAGTATTTTATTTTCATGTTCAATGTTAAACAACCCATGCAATGTGATGAACTTAAAAGTATAACTTATTAAATCTGCCATTCAAGAACAACTTTGTCATATTTAGCTACTTTTAGCTACGTTAAAAATTAATGCTGAGAACTTC
>JAQFZH010002019.1:0-18262 GCA_034695485.1 Entomobrya nivalis
CAGTTTCCAGCCCTTGATAAATTGATACAATTCCTACAAAACATAAATTCAATTAATTTTATTACTTAATTAAAACCAATGTTTTACTTGAAAGTCTTATTTTAGCTTACTTTGAAAGATATTTAAATCCACCGGATCCTTAGCCAAAATTTTGGAATATTTTTGATGCGGCATTTGTCGTTTAAATTTTATGCGTTCCTCGAAATCCAGTAGAGCATTAACGTAACTCACCATGTGTTTCCCGTATATCATCGCAGGTATGTTATAGCCCCATGCAAAAGTTGATAGAAAACTTATTCCAATAAATAATACAATACGAGCCCCATGAACAGTTTTATAGTTAAAAACACAGTATTTTAAAATTTGTAAGAGAAGACAGCCACCAGTGAATACTATTATGTGAAAAATATTCACGTAATAAAACGGGAACAATCTAAGTTTCCTTGTGTTGCTAGGATTATTAACTTTATACCGTTTTTTGGTTGCATCGAAGGTTATTAAGTGGGGGTATAAATAGTATCTTGTGGTTTTTTCCAGAAGATGAGGTGCTGCAAATATAAGTGGAGTAGTCATTGTTTTTGGGAAATTTTGGGTAAGTTACAATTCGAAAATACTTGGTGGTTCAGAAATGCCTCGATTTGTAAGACTGATGCAGAAAAACCTTTGAAATTTATTTAAATATAGAATGTAATGTAAACGATGGCCATGTAGATCTGTAATAATAACTTTAATTGGGGTAGTTGATCTTTGTTGAGGTCACTAGTACGAAAATAAGAGGATGTTTAATGATATATTTAATAGAATACTTGAACGTCCTTTTGAGGTTAGAAATTATACATTCAGTAGAACTGAAGGTTATTCATGGGACTTATTTTCCTTAATTTTATGTTTAACTTAATACTTTCAACCAATTTTTATGTAATTCGTTTGAACAATTTGTTGAAATTATCAAACAGGTAATTGAAACAAGATATCCGATTTAAAATTGAAAGCCGGAAAACAAATTATAAAGCTTTTTGCTTATGAACAAAAGTAGCTCAATAGCAAGTCTAATTTTAAGCAGAATTCAGTAAACGTTTAAAGGCCAGTCATTATGTCTAGCAATGAGCTTTAGTTTAATCGTTGGTATTTTTTTCCGAATGCTGTAACCAATCATATTGGTAATGAAAAACTAGGGAGTAAATGTGGGAAACTTTTAATCTACCAAAACAATTCATGGATCATTCAATGACCTTTATGACCTTCAATGACTTCACATGTTTTGAAATTCGAATTATAAATAAACCACTAAAGTTTTATCGGTTAGTGTGGTAATTTAATGTCAAAATATGAAAACGTTTCTGTGGACCTGTGAAGTCTTCCCAACTACTGGCACAAAGATTAATACTTAAGTAAGATGAGGAATTTATAAGAACGCTAAACTTGTGGATGGAATATTTCAATAATGGCCGGAAGTTTAAAACCTCTTGTACCGAAAATGATCCAAATCAGTATCAGGATTCAGTATCTTAAAACTTATGCACATGATGTGCAAAATACTGTTGACAACTTGGGCGAATACACCATAGTTAGGGGCACAGAAGCCGAAAATATTTTAAATTTTTATTACTTGCGATGATTCAAACTATGGTTTTACAGAACATCATCATCATTTTCTAACAGAATACTTGGTTACGCAACGCAATTGTAAGTATAACAGAATAGATATAAAATCCTTGAATACAAATTTTTAAAATAAATGCTGTGTGTCCCTAAGTATATGTATTTTCGCATTTAACAAATTAAATATATACAATATAACATGTGTAGCCATTTAAGGCCATCATTAAATACAAAGTGTACTTTGATTCTAAAAGTTGCATAAACGGTCGAAACAAATCTGGCAACATCATTTCGTACATATTGTCATTTTTGTTTGTAGTGCTCAAAACTAATGCAAACCCCACGCCAAAAAAATTGAATTACAAATATATTTTCAAAATAAAATGGTATAAGTTTATTTTTATTTTTGATAACAATCCATCGCTTTTGTTTGATTTCAAAGTTAATGACGTGAGATTAATAAGTAAAGTCTGTAAGTTTCTGTAGGAGAATAGGAGAGGATAAGATAAGAGGAGTAGTCATTTTAAAACAAACGATGTTAAACGGAGTATATAAGTATTGGGCTAAACATTTTCAAAACGCTTCGTTATCCTTAAAAAATCTGTCATTGGTCATGATTTTAAATGACTTCACATGATTGATAAGGTTTTTATTTGAAGGACAAATCAAAGTTAAATTTTTTAAACCTTCAAAATGAAATCGAAAATCAAGATATATATTTTACTTCAACTGATTATTAAACAAAGGTGTACAATAAACCTTGAATTTAATTTAATAATGAAGATTTACTTTAAACTTGAAACTGTTCATTATATCAACAATTTGGTTAGACCTTAAAACAATATTATTTAGCTTACTACACAAAACATCAAGATGTTTATTTACACATTTAAAACACAACCTTATCCATTTTTTCCAAGGAGGTATGAATTAGCAAAAGGACATCGACCGTATTTACAATATTATATTCTAAAAAGCTTAACCTTGTAGCTTTATCAAGTGAGGCTACTGATCCCGAATAAAATGTTATTGTTCGAAGGCTTCGTAACTGCTTCCGTAATAATGTTTGTTGAAATCGATTTTTTAAATTGGTCAAATCTCTCGGCCACGTGGATTGAATTAAGTATACACTACTCTCATGTGACCTTACACAGAGAGGAAGAGCCACATGTATGAGAAAATGGATAAAAAATGTAATTGGCACAGATAACAAATACAATGTCATTGGAAATATCTTCCAACCAACTATAGTAAAGCAATTAAACAAAATCCCAAGTATGAAGCCACACCCAAGATAAATAGAAATAGAATATTTAAGCATCCAATTCCCGTATTGATGTATAATATAAAGCTGATGATAATCTGTTAACGAGTCATGGTTAAGTTTGAAACTTTGAAGGATAACAACTAATTTGTGGGTGGCCTTGTAAACAATTAAAATCGGAATCAGAAATAATAGTACGGTTCTCACAGTTTCAATAATACTAATTACAGCGAGCACATATCTGATTATATGATGAACGGGAAATTGTAAATATGGAAGTAAACCTATATCCCGGAAAAAATATAGGAAAGGGTCGAACTTAAAAATTACCCCACAAATCGGTACCAGAAATGCAAATGGTTGAAGGTAAATGACTGCGAGATTTAGAAATACTCCCAGTAGATCCATTTCCAGTCCTTGATAAATTAAAACAATTCCTATAAAATATAAAATTTAATTAATTATATTATTTAGTTAAATCCAATGTTTTATGAAATGTTATAGTTTAACTAACTTTGAAAGAGGTTTAAGTCCTCCGGATCGATGGCCCAAATTTTGGAATATTTTCGATGTGGCAATTGTTGTTTAAATTTAATGCGTTCTTCAAAATCCAGCAATGCATTAACGTAACTTACCATTTGGTATCCGTATTTCATTGCAGGTATGTTATAGCCCCATCCAAAAATTGATAGAAAACTTATTCCAATAAAAAAGACAATTAGTGCACCGTGAACAGTTTTATATTTAAAAACACAGTATTTTAAAATTTGTAACAGAAGGCATCCACAAGTGAGTATTATTAGATGAAAAATATTTACGTAATAAAATGGGAACAATTTAAGTTTACCAGTGTTACTAGGGCTATTAACTTTATAACGTTTTTTAGTAGAGTCGAAAGAAATTAGATGAGGGTAGAGGTAAAAACTTGTGGTTTTCTCCAGAATATGGGGTGCCGCAAATATAAGCAGAGTGGTCATTGTTTTGAAATTTTGGGTAAGTTACGACTTGAATCTAAAATACTTGATGGTTCAGAAATGCCTCGATTTGAAAGACTGATGCCGACAAACTCTTGAAACGCAATTAAATATAGAATGTTATGTAAACGATGGCCATGTAGATCTAAAATAATAATTTTGATTTCAATAGTTGATCTTTGTTGAGGTCAAATCAGAGGAGGTTTAATGATATATTTCATACAATACTTAAAAGGTCATTTCTGGTTTGAAATTATACATTTAGTAGAGCTGAAGGTTAAAAAAGAGATTATTTTTTCTGATTACATGTTAAGATTATTACTTTCAACCAATTTTTATGCAATTTTTTAAACAATTTGTTGAAATTATCAAATAGGTTTCCGATTTAAAATTGAAAACCTTAAACACAAATTATGAAACCTTTTTGGTCGTGATCAAAATCAGGTAATCTTAGTAGAAAATAGTAAACTTTACAAGTACAAGGGCAATCATTTGCAAAGTAATGCTTAACAATTTATGTAACATGTTTTAGTTTAATCGTTGTTATGGTCTTTTCCTGACTAAAAAATGCTTTGACCAAGTAGGTTAACTAAAAACTAGGAAGTAATTAGGCCTTTTGCTTAGATTTATTAAACAATTTACAACTGTCAATTATGTGGTAATGCTTTATTTTATTAATTCCAATGAAATATAAACATGTAGATTTTCCAGGTTATTGTGCTTATTAAATTTGTTAACTGAAAAATGTTTTGCTGAGACTTGAAAACTGAAATTTGGAATAAAATTAATACTTTGAAGTAAAGTGATTTATATTGGACACAATGTTTCAATATTGAATATGTCTTATCTCTGATTTTAAAACTTATGTCTCAAGTGTCGTATTAAAACTTAGTTACAACAACTAATGTTGATATTTGATTTAAACACTTCTTAAGAACTTCTTGTGTTAAAGCCTGGCCAAACTTTTAAAGAATTGTTTCGTTGTAATTGTGTGTTAGTGTAAATGGTTACCCCAGCACGAATGCGAGTTCGAAAAAATGAGAATTGCTATCATATTCAACATCAAAAACTATGTACCGGTAAATAAATTTTTCATTCAATTTAATCGGTGTAGCATTAAAACGACCCAGCGTGAAAGTAATTAAATGGCTGCCAATATTTTCCATATTTTAAATAGACTCCAGGAATAATTAAAAACTGTGTTTTTTGCCATAAATTTTGACTTTTTCTTACATTTTTTAAATATGGAAAATATTGGCAGCCATATTCTGAAAGTTCAAAATTTTCTGCATTTTATAGTATAAAAAGCAAAAAAATCTACCGTGGGCTTAATTTACTACGTACGTACGTAATTTTTATTATAATTTAGCTAGTGTCTTCTGTCAGCAGTGCACTTAAAGACGAATATTGCTTTGCAATAAATGGAATAATACTTGAAAGTATACACTTCCCTTTTCAAGAGGATTGTGCAAACAGAAGAACAACCGTGCACATAAGTTTTAAATATCAGCGCGTGAAGTACTGTAAATAAACTTAGAGCGCAAGTTTATTTACCACTAAGCGTTACTTTAACCGTTCGCAAAAGTGTATTACACAAGTAGGGTATTATATTATGTTTTAAGTTTATTATTAATATATAGAAATTTAAATATTTGATGATTTAGTTAAATTAGTTTTAACATATTTAAAATGGAATTGAACTATCGTTTTAGATGCAGGAACTCTTTATAATTTATAGTTCGCATTTAGAATATTTTCACTGTCTAATCCGTATTCTCAGCTCCAAAGCTCATTTTAGTGAAGTTAGTTGAAATAAGTTAATCATATTTTCAGCCAGCTGCATATTTTGTCAAAGATTTGTCGTCTCAAACAATACGAGTACTCAAATGTACAACAAATACAAGCTAAGAAATTCATTTTCAAAACCAGATAAAATATTAGGAAAAAACCTCTAGAGTTGTATTCGTTGGCATTGTTTACTTGTGTATTATAGTACTCATATAATTTCTCAACAGAAACGTTTAGTCGTTTAAGATTTGTGCGTACCTTTGCCAGATGCCCAGAAATTAGCTTATTCCACCAGTCTATAATTCCAGAGCATTTGACGCCTCCAACTCGTCTAAATATAAACCCTGGCAACCATCCTTTAAGGGTATATCCGATATTTTTGCTTACTAGTACATCTTTTCCAACTGATATTTTTTTGACGTCTTTATGCCGCAAAATCATTTCCCATTCATTTATTTCACTATCTCTCTCTATAAATGCAGTGTTATTGCAAACTTCTAGCTCTTTTAATATGGTAATTTCTCCCCGTGGATACAATAGGGAATTTACTTTATCCCAAAGAATTGTCAAATTCTGTGTCAATATAATTTCTTGGACAACAAGTTTCCACCGAGACAAAGGTTGTGTCCATATTTTGGAATTATTCAAAACAACTTCAAATATTTTTGATTGTGTTCGATAGAACTCGTAGTTTGAATCCCTAAACTGAGACGTAAACTCTACTAATAGTTGATTATTTACTAGAATTTGCCCAAAATGCTTTTCTTTTGTCTGAAATGTGGATGCTAAAGTCTTATTCAAGAAAACCTTCTGAGCAGTTGGATGGATAAAGTTTAGTGCCGGCAATGAATAAACATTGAAATTAGATCTAATTAGTTGCTCAAATGTTTCTATGGGTTTAAATATCTTTGGCAACATCATCTCATACATGTTATCGTTTTTGTAACTTGAACTCAAAACCAAAGCAGATATAAGAACGAAACCTGCCGAAATTTTCGTTGAGCTATTAATTAGCGTTTTTGATTCAAGTGCACAAGACTGTTCAAGAAATATTTTTCCGATGGTAATTAACTTTTGAAAAAAGGTTTTGTATAATTCTTCTGATCCAAAGTCATTTAGCCTGGAAAAAGTTGACCATTGAATAGGAACTAATACAGTAAATATCAGTATAATCGCAATCCAAATTGTGTACTCAAAACTTGCAACGAAGACATTAGCTGTTAGGCTGGAATCCAAAAGTGAGTCGCCACAAGCTATGTACTTTGTTTGTGTTGGTGGATGCGAAGCGACAAACCACGTACTATCAACATCGTATCCGGCAAAATGGTCTAATTGAATAAACGGCAAATCATAATCACGAAAGTTGGTCAGTATATAGTTTTTCCCAACTAGATATTGCCAAAGTATTTTACTTTTTAAGCACATTAGAATGTCATGAATTGAGTAATGTTTTGATAACTTTGAAACTAAAAGTTTGTCACTACAATGATCAAAAGTGTCTTCAGTTGAAATCTCGTTAGTATAAATTCTTAATGATGAAATATTAACTTTTCGGACAAGATGCGCATCAAAAGACTCCTGAATTGTTTTTAAGGATATCAAAGGTAGATAGTCATGTATTTTTATGCTGGTATATTGATAATCAACCAGTGACCTCCAATTTGATGGTAAAAGTACGCCCAAAGTTTGGTTTACTTCTTTTATTGTTTCCAAATTTATGAAATATAGATTTATGCTTTCACTTATGCTAAACTTATCATCCCAAGCATAATTATTTTCTTTAAATAACCATTGCGCAATATTTTGTTCTACGCTTGAGATGACAGCACCAATAATATCTGAATAAACTGCACTGTCCTTGGTTTTTGTATCGTGTAGCCATAATGTATGCAATTTGAACAGTCCATTAGAAGGCAGCAAATACAAATACTGCTGAAACGTCCAAGGTTTAATATGGCTATTATACTCATTGAAATTTATATGTGTACATGCAATGACTGAATTGTCGTAAAATTTGGATTTGCAGAATTTCGATTGGTTAAAGTACGAAACAACCAAAACACCGCATTGGTTAACTTTATGGGCCAAATCTATTGGAATTTCTTGGACATAGTCTGGCCTGTATCTTATTCCTACAGGATATAAACGGCTGAGATAAATTGGTATCTTGGAATAGGATATATCAACGTCATTGAAAAGAGATACATATATAAAGCAACTTTGGCATTTGAACACCAACAAATCCAAGTTCACGTCATGGAATTTGGAACGTCCTGAATACGCCAGTAAATTTGGATTTAGCTTTTTTAACGGGACAAGTTCCAAATCATTTGATAAAGAAAGATTGATACCACAGCTTAACATGGAAATTAAACAAAAACATTTATTTCCTAGGAACATTTTACTGTGACAAAAAAGGGAATTGCTAAATTATAGACAATTGCGGCTTAAATTGTTATGAAATGCAAAAGAATTTCAGTTTCTACAAATAATTGCTTTTAAGCTTTTGAAAGTCAATAAATATCGTAAAGTTTTAGACGCAAGCAATTTTAGGAATTGTTTATTTTATTTTTTAACTTGTTTGAAAGAAACTGGAACAAAGTTATTATATATGTTAGACAAACTCTTCAAAAAGAAAAAGTGATTGGTCGAATTAAAACAAAGTATTTTTCTAAAATAGTCAATAGTTTATATTGTAACAAATGTCGTCAGTGGTTCAAGTTTGTGTAAACAAATCCTTTTATTGTCGACATTACATCAGTGATTGGTCAACATGTCAAAGTTTATTCATATTTTACTCGGCAAAACAAAAACTTTCTCAATACTTATGTGACATATTTGTAATTTTAATAGACCCTTGTGCATTTGTTTTTTAATCAAACATTTGGCACTACAACAAAACAATATGTAGAAAAACAAATATTTAATCCATTTAATGTATGAATAATGTTAGATGTTATTTAAGGCAAGTACTTATATTACTCAAAAACAAAAAATTACCACTCCACAATATATTTAAACTTGTGAAGGGCTGTTTAAAATACTTTGATCAAGAATAAGCAACTAACTTCTAAATATACGTAGCACGTGCCACCTATGTTACAGCCCAATATCAGAGATCCATTTATAGAAAAATTCATTCAAAGAAAAAACAAGAAAAATTGGCTGACGAAATTCATAATTTCTTATGAAATGTTTCAAAATATAAATGTGTTCCTTTGCAAAACAAATAAGGTTTTGGGTCTCCTATTCATTTACAATTCAAACATTTATGAAATAAATTTAAAAACTTGTCTAGTTCGACTTTGACGAAGCTTCAATCCTTTCAAGTAGACTATAAAAACCGGAATGAAATAACATTTACTTAGCCTTGAATTCAAGTACTTGTAGTCAAAGGCCATTTTAATAAAGCATAGTATTCTTTTTTTTAATTTGTTCGATGCGTTAGTGATTTTTTTACATTTGTAACAAGTAGGTTTTGTAAATGTTTAGCACGTGGTAGATACGAGTACAAAAGGCACGTTTAGTCATTGTATTATTCTGTAAGCCATTTTTCCTGCTACGGATTGATAAAGCATCTTAGAATTGCATAAATATTAAATATTAATGTTGCTTAAAAAGGATTTAATATAATGGCACAATTATATGTTTATATACGATTATTTTTGTTAGCATTTATATGTATGTTTTACAGGTATACCCTTACTTTTTTCAAAATAAAAATTGTCAACAAAAATGTTGTCAAAAGAACAGTCGACCTTGTCAACTTAAAAGAATTCAACCTCTTTGATACGATCATTCGTTCAGAATAGACAAGGTCATCTCGGCTTCTTCATTTGCTGAATACCAGAGCCCTTTGAATCTAGATTCACTTGTAAAATCATGTCATAATAAAGTTGAAAGAAGTGGTACAAAGTATTATTATTGCTATTGCAATATGGACTATGTATGACAGAAAAATGCTGGTACTATAAACATCAAACTATATCGAAGATTGGCATAATCGTTTCAGGTTGGCTATGCAGTGTTTTAGACTAGCTATGGGAAAGTTTCTTGTTAAGGCATTACAATTCCAATAGTGCAAATTTCGCCAAATGTCTTAAAATAGTATTCGTGTTGTTATGTGGATTGTATGTTTATAGATGTGCGATTAAAACAGTTAACTTTTTTATAATTTCTTGTTGTATTTTTTTCATATTTGGAATTTGGCAATGTCGACTATGAATTTGACAATTGCGACTTGCGAGTTTTGACAATGTCGACTACGAATGTTGACAATGAGGTTGTAGACAATCTAACGTAGAATCATCATTTTAGTGATAATTTTTTTTGAAAAAATAGTGTAATGCAATAATGAAAACATAAGATCAAGGTTTTGAATCTGTCGTGACTATTTTAGGACTTGAACAAGGAGTCTTTACAACTATTCACAAAGACGAAAGCACGGCTCAAAATTGTGTTTGACAAAACCATTATAATCGTTGCCATTTTCTTTAAACTTTGAAAATTTTGTCCTCCAACAAATAAAAGCAACACAACCAATCTCCAGCACTAGATAAAGTATGAGAAAAAATGTTCTCGAGTTGCATTCCTTCCCATAACATTTTTAGCCAAACTCACGATCAGCGGAATATAGTGTAAATGTTTCAGAAGTTGTTTTATTCCCACAGGATATAGACGACTAAGATAAATTGGCAATGAAGAAGGCAAAATATTCACATCGTCAGAAAGAGACACAAACAAGAATCAACTTTAACAGCTCAACAAAAATACATTCAGATTTAGTCTATTAACTAAAGGGATGCTTGAATACGGAAGGTAGCTGAGGTTAGATTTTTCTAACTGTACTAATTACCAGTTAAAGTCCCATGAGACATTGACGACGTAGCTAAATATCAGAAGACAGAATATCTGCAGAAGATACATGCTCAAAAGAAATAAATAGTTGAAGGTTTCAACGACTAATTTTTATTAAAAGAAAGCTGCACTTTACTTCAGAGGTGATAAGAAAAATTGTTAAGTTATTGCTTAAAAATTATTTACTTTTCTAAAGAAATTATCAAGTTTACGAGACAACTTTAATAAAAAATAAATTTCGGATGTAACGTTTCAAAAAATAATCAATTTAACCTAGTAATGATTCTAAGTATTTGCATGTCATTTGTGGCTTAAACAGTACTTATAAATCTGTATTCAGGAAAATTTAGTGCGTGTAGAAGATACAATTAATTTATGCTTGATTTTTCTGCTTCAAAACAAATGCCTGTTGCTGCTTTTATCAGTGTCGAAGTAATTCCCCCCAAATTATCCCCATGGAATATACAATAAACATTGCATAGTTCAAAAAGGGCTTAATTCAAAGAATTTATTTCTGTGGTTTGTGGAAATTAAAATAATTTTGGTATTCAGCGCACGCGAATTAAATTTATTCCTAAATATAATAAACATAATGACGAAACCTTTTAAATAAATAAATGTTATATAATGTTTTATTAAAACTTTCCCGCTGGTGACGAAGTACTTCAGCATAGTCTTGATAAATATGAAATTGTTAGTCGATTGCACAAGTAAAACCAAAATGCTTAGTCACATGCTTTACATTAGCAAAATACTTTTAAACTTCAAACTGTTCATTAAATTAACAAACTCTTTTAACCTTAAAATATATTACATGGCTTGCTAGACAAAACATCAAGGTAATTATACATTTAGAACATTACCTTGTCCATTTTTGCCAAAGAGTGCCGAATTAGCAGGAGGACATCAACCGTATTTATTGTATTATACTGCAAAAAGCTTAGCCTCGTGGCTTAATCAAGAGATGCTACTGACCCCGAATAAAACGTTACAGTTCGAAGGCTTCGTACCTGTTTTCGTAATAAATTTTGTTCAAATCGATTTTTAAAATTGGTCAAATTTCTCGGCCACGTGTATCGAATTAAGTATACACTAGACTCGTGTGACCTTACACAGAGAGGAAGGGCAACATGTATAAGGAAATGGATGAAAAATGTAATTGGTACAGACGATAGATACAAAGTCATTGGAAATATTTTCCAACCCACTACAGTAAAGCAATTAAACAAAATCGCAAGTATGTAACCACACCAAAGATATATCGAAATAGAATACTTAAGCATCCAGTTTCCATATTGATGTATAATATAAAGCTGATGATAATCTGTTAAGGTTTCGTGGTTAAAACTTTGAAGAGTTACAACTAATTTGTACGTGACCTTGTAAACAATTGAAATCGGAATTAGGAACAGTAATGCCGTTCTCGCAGTTTCAATAATAGTAATCACGCACAATAAGTATCTTACGATAAAATGAATAGGAAACTGTAAATATGGAAGTAAGCCTATATCGCGGAAAAAATAAATGAAAGGGTCCAACTTAAAAATTACTCCGCAGATTGGTATTAACAAAGCAAATGATTGAATATAAATAACTGCAAGATTTAGAAATACTCCCAATAAATCTGTTTCGAGCCCTTGATAAATTGAAACGATTCCTATAAAAGAATACGACAACTAGTAAATATTTGTTCAATAAACGATACCTTATGGTGCTCTATATTTTAACTTACTTTGAAAAATGTTTAAATCCTCTGGATGCATTGACAAATATTTAGAAATTTTTCGATGTGGCTTATTTCGTTTGATTTTAATGCGCTCTTCGAAATCCAGTAAAGCATTGACGTAACAAACCATCTGAGATCCGTATTTCATTGCAGGTATGTTATAGCCCCATCCAAAAATTGTAAGAAACGTCAATGCAATGAAGAACACAATAAGAGCCCCATGAACATTTTTATACTTTAAAATACAGTATTTTAAAATTTGTAGGAGAAGACAGTCACACGAGAGTATTGCTATGTGAAAAATATTCACGTAGTAGAAGGGCAGAAGTTTAAGTTTACTAGTGTTACTAGGGTTATTAACTTTATAAATTTTTAGGATAGCATCGAAAATAATTAGGTGAGGATATAGATAGTAACTTGTAGTTTTTTCTAGAAGGTGGGGTGCTGCAAATACGAGAGGAGTAGTCATGGTTTTGGATTGTGGATAAATTTAGAATAGAAAAACGGCTTTTTGATAAATAGATATGCTCCAAAGGTCTAAACTAGAGCCAAACAAGTTTAAGTGATGCTATTAAGTACACAATTTGATGCAAACGATGGCCATGTGAATTCAATTTAGTAATCGTAATATTAGTAGTTTAAAATTTGTCGCGGTCAGAAGTTTAAAAATAAGAGGAGGTTAACGATTTATTCAATAGAATACCTAAAAGATCAATTATTGTTAGAAATTATACATTCAGAGGAATCGAAGGTTAGAGACAGTTAACTCTGATTGTAAGGAATTGATATTCGATTACAAAATGAAAACCTGAAAAATAAAATTACCAAAAGTTATGCACGTGGAAGAAATCAGAATCTCTAATAACATTCATTCGGAATATTTCTGTACAAAAATATAATAACCAGAGCTTTAAAACTGATGTACCAACAATCTACAAAGTTAATCAAATAGGTTGTGGTGCAAAGTGAAATAATTTATTACCAAATGATAGTTTTTTATAGTTTATGATTCAATTCAGTATAAAAAATTTTGTAACATTTTATAAATGTCAATAAGATGAAATTTGTTTTTGACTACTTCAGAGTGCGCTCCATATTTAGGACCGCAAAAACTGAAATCATTTGCTAAATCTCAAGCACGCTTTTATATGATGGTCAGTATTATTAATGGAACACTAACTCATGAAACACAAGTGTACTTATAACAATATATTGGATATTAAATAAAATCCTTCAAAGAAAAAAAACGATTGCTAACATAACAACACAGTTTTTAAAATAATAAAAAACAAATTTAAACATTTGAAGTGTCTGTAATGGAACAAAGCAGCTTCGTCATGGAACGAAAATGTTTAACGTTACGTAAAAATTATACACTATGGCCATACTTGGAATATTTGGTTTTATATAATTTTTAAATATTTCGAATGTTTAAGCTACAACTTTTTGTTACATGTTATCGCAATTGTCGCTATACCATATTTTAAAGACTGAGATAACAACTGGCGCGCTAAACTTTAAATTTATTTGAACAAAATCACTATAATGCCGCGAATCATGTTTATTAAAGCTGCAAATTCTAAGTCAATAAGACATTGTTTAATAGGTTTGATGTAATGTATTGTAATATAAGTTTGTCTTGTCTATTCTAATCTACGTTCTTTCGAACTTTGAAATGTTAGTCGCATAACAAAATTATAAATTACTTCTATTACACAACAAATTAAAGCTATAAAACCCATTTCCAATACTAGATAAAATACAAGAAAGATCGCTCTTGAATTTAATTCGTTGGCATGACTAACACGTGTATTAAAATATTCGTTAAATTTCTTGTCCGATTTGTTAAGTGTTTTCACATTTGTGAGTACTTTTACAAGATGACCCGAAAGAATCTTATTCCACCAATCAATAATTCCAGAAGACTTTAAACTCCAAAATCGCTGGTATATAAATCCCGGAATCCATCCTTCAATTTTATATCCAATGCTTTTTCTAACTAGTATTTCTTTTCCGGTTGAAATTTTCTTGATTCCTTTATGCCTTAGAATCATTTCCCATTCATCTATTTTATTTTCCATGGCGAGAAAAGCAGTCTTGTTGCAATGCTCCAGTTCTTTCAATACAGATATTTCTGTAGTACTATTTCCATTCATTAGAAATACCAATTTATCCCAGTTTATAGTCCTATTATATGACAAAATTACTTCTACAAATATATTTGCAATTTTCTCCAGTGGACCTGTCCACATGTCTGAATTATTATAAACAACGTCGAACAATTTAGGCCCATTTGAATCGAACTCTCTATTTCGTATCTTGTACTCAGACTTTAAATTAGCAATTGTTTTATTGCCAACCCTAATAAACGCTGTGTGCTTTCCGGTTGGCTCAATTCTAGTTTTCAAGGTTCCGTTTGACAAATTTGGTCTATAAAAATAGTCCAGGGTTGGCAAAGAATACACAACGTATTTAAAGCGAACTAATTCCTCAAATTTATCAATAGGTTTATATATTTTGGGTAGCGTCATCTCGTACATATTATCGTTTTTGTAGGTGTTACACAAAACAATGGCACATAAAAGGGTTATACCTCCTATCATCTTAATGACGTTAGTTTGCAACTGCTTTGTGGTGAGTGGAACAGACTGTTCAAGAAATATTTTCCCAAGGTTACCTACAACTCGATAAAAAGAGATAATTGAGGTTTTTAAACTTAAATCGTTTTGCATCGAAAATAAAAACCATTGACTTGGAACAATTATGAAGAATACGAGTACTGACGCCATCCAAACTTCTGGTTTCAAACTGGCAAAAACATGTTATAATTTTCATTTGTTTCCACAAATCTATCTCCGCAAGCTATGTATCTTGTCTGCGTTATAGGATGCGCAGCAACAAGCAACATCCTATCTAAATCATATCCTGAAAAACTTGTTACTTCAATTCGTGGCAGAGAACCTATGTACATACTACTTATTCTAAAATTTCGAGCAAATACGTATTGTAAAACTATCTTGCTTTTTAGGCACATCAAAAGGCTATGAACTGTGTTCACATTGGAAATTTTAGAAAGCCGTAGTTCATCACTGCAGTCTTGTTCAGCCCTATGGTTGTACATATTTGCACTCAAATCTGATATATTTTTGGTTTTGGCAAGATGTTCATCACAAATGTTTAGAATTTTCTTTAATGATATAAGAGGAAGATAACCATGGATTTGTATATATGTCCATCGGATAGCCTTCATTGCCTGCCAAGTGAATGGCAAGATAACGAGCAATTCTTGTTTTCCTTCTCCAATTGTTTCTTTATATACAACGAATATAAACATGTTTTCGTGTATGCTTACTTCGACGTCTCTTGTAAAGAGGTAAGAATTGAGAAATGGCACAATGACATATTCTAGTTCCCAACTTGTAATGATGATTCCAATGACAACTGGGAGAAATTCCTTGTGAAGGTATTGGGTACTGTGTTCCCATAGTGTATTCAGTTTGTCAAATTTATTGTGAGGTAGTAAATAAACAAACTGTTGAAAGTTCCAGGGTTTGATTTTTACAATAAATTCATCCAACTTTAAATGAGTGCAAATTTTATCTGAAATGTGGAAAAAAGGAGACGAACAAAATTCAGATTGGTTAAACGACGAAACCATCAAGAAACCGCTGGTTTTTACTTTATCAGCCAAGTTCTTAGGAACATGCTTGACGGATTTTGATTTGTGCTTTAGAGCTACAGGATATGAACGGCTAAGGTGTATGGGTGTGTTGGTGTTGGATAAATCCACATCGCTGAAAAGTGACACAAATATAAAGCAACGTTTGCAATTAAAAACGAATGAATCTAGTTGGATGTAATCAACAATGGGGCGTTTGGGGTAATCAATAATGCTTGATTCGGAGTTTTCCGTTGGTACTAATTCCCATACATGGTCTGAAAAAACTTTGGTGTTACAAATAAGGATTAAAATCGAAATCATGTTTAGGCTGAAATACATTTTAAATTCTAAAACAATATAAACTGAATTATATAATATTCTTTTAGAAACTGATTATTATTATACTTTGCAAGGAAATGTAAAATTTTGAAATGTAAATTTGTATAAAGTGTTTTGTGTTTTAAGTACAAGCAATCTTATCTTTTGATTATTTAATCAGAGAAATGGGTTTCCACAGACCAAAGTACTTTGTGGGTTTATAGCACTTTTACATTAAACCTTGGGCAGGTGAACTTATTTAGCAAGCGGTTTGTCAAGAAATAATTTATAAGGTTTATTGAAGCGACAAACAAAAATTATACTCTCATGATCCAATATAATACTTTAGAAAACAATTTCTCGAATAATAAGTGGTTCCAATTTTTGTGAATAAATTAAATTTGATTACAATTTTATGCGCAGAGAGTATAAACCAATAATGTCACACAACTGTTTATAGATTTTCAAGTTTCTCCAAACGGTATAATTAAATTTTAGTGTTCAATTGCCTTCAATTTCAAAGTACAAATTTCATGTTCTTTTTTGGTTGGCAACTAATAGAAGAAATATTCTTTATCAAAACAATTTACAAAGCGTTCGTTAAGTGATTATCATATTCTTTATTTAGATCAAAGGATTTTTATCACAATGATCCAATAAGTAGGGATGTTCCGAGCACCAAAAGTGCTTGACTCGGCCGAGCCCGAGCAGTACGTATTTTCAAAAAAGCTCGGCTGAGCTGCTCGGTTAATCCTGCACTAATATAGCACACAAATTAGCTAATTTATTTAAAGTATTTACTGATGTTTGTCTGAATTACAGAGAATTTTCAATCTTTGGCATTGAAACTATGTAAAATTATAAAAAATAGGTGAATACTAAAGCTCGTTTACATATTTTACTGATTTAATTAGTTAATTTGCATAAATTAACTAAGATTTTGCGAGAAATATGACATTACATTGCTCGGCCGAGCAAAACTTTGAAGCTCGGCATGCTCGGTACTCGGCCGAGCTTTGACAAAATCCAATGCTCGGCCGAGTACCGAGCCAGAGCTCGGTACTCGGAACATCCCTACTGCATTCAGTAATAAGATCGCCGGAGGCAGTAAACTACAAAATGAAAAATCAACAGAAGAGTTGTAAAAATGAGAATTCCAGGAACCAAAAAAGCAAAAGTAAAGAGATACTGATCATGCTTTGGCAAGATTCTCCGTGATGTTTTGAGAATAGAGAAAAAATGAGGTTGATTGATTTACGAATTACGCGTAAAAGTGGTGAATATTGGGAATCCTTTACATTCCCAGGCCAGGTAGGTACAAAGGTACATAGCACAAAAGAAATATATAAAAGAAGATCGTGCTCAATGGTTTCGCAATAAAATCTGTCTCATCAAATCATCAACGGTGTATAGAAGAAAAGTAGGTAAAAAAAAGTTGGTCAGACGCTTTTTTGTGAGTTTCAGTAAGTTGAAAATTGGATCTACTCGCGTGGTGGATATGTCAAGCTAATTTTGTGATAAATTCTTAGAGATTTTTTTCTTGGAATTATCAAATAAAAAGGTAAACTAATCAGTGACGTAAAACAAACAAATCAGCCCAGCCCATTCATACTGTTCATCTAGTATAAACAAAACCGCAAAAATTCTCATACTAAAAAATAAAAATCGTATTTAATTTAAACCATGATAAGATACCAAAAAATAGTACATGGTAGAATTCTTTATGTGCAAGCTAACGCTAACACTATCATTTCATCAGCTTTTTCCAGCCAAGTCCTATCGTTGTTTACGATAATCGTAATTTTCTTTTTTTTGCTCATTCCAGTATTCACCTGATTAAAAATGTATTTTTATGTCAATCAGCTGGAATGAGTTCCAGATTCTGTTTTTTATATTTTACATAAAATACTTTTCTATTTAAACTTGTTCATCAGCTGTATCACCACAGCCAACTCTTGTTTTCATTACAATTCCCAATTACTTAATTTTTACTCAAGATTCAGTTTCAATCGATTCAATTCAGGTTATTTATTTTTTGATCCGCCTTTTGGCCTGGAAGGTCGTTTTGAACT